>JANSTT010018240.1:0-14369 GCA_026745375.1 Platyura marginata
TTTAAAAAAATCATTTGATTTAAATCATGATTTAAATCAATGATTTAAATCAGTTGATTTAAATCAATCCAACCCTGCTTGCTACGAACACGGAAACATGATTTATATATTAGGGTTCGAAATTGAGTCTTCAGCTCAAAACCGAGAACGATGGAAGCTTGGAATTTTGGAGAAGACTAAGACTCAACCTGGGTTATACCAAATAAATTACATAATGAAGTGTAGATAAATTAAATAACTGAAGTACTGATGGATTTTCTCAAGGGACCTTCGAACTTGTGTATATTTTGAGTGTTCCCTTTTTGTCATTAGTGTGCGACTTTTTTGATATAAGCCATACATATACAAGTACGTATGATACTTTCTACACCTACAAATTAAGGATATTTTAAATTTAAATTTTAAACTAACTTCACTACTTAAAGATTTTTGAATTTCTACATAGTAAAAAATAAGAATTATTCGTTTACATAAATAATTCAGTTAACAACCTTCTATCTATCTATTTCTAGTTTTGTTATTATAGAAAAATAAAGACACACACAAAATAAAATTATAATTAAATCAACACACAGATATCTAACCTAACTCTATAAAATTCATCGCATCAATAAAAAAATAAACATTCAAAATATACCGTCCGTAGGAGAAAAGTTCATTGACACATTACCCGAGTAGGTATATCACACACATTAAAATCGGTTTCGCTTTTTTTTTGTTATAAGTAAAACCTTTAATGAAATTATACCTATATTTGTAGAAACAGTGGCGAACATAAGTCTACGTACACCCAAAATATTTGCCATTTTTTAACAAAGTATACGTAGATTTATGTTCACAACTGCATATATCAGATCAATTTTTTAAAAAATGGCCAATATTTTGGGTTTACGTAGCTTATGTTCGCCACTGTATGTATGTAGATACATTTGTATGAATACGTATACATTCATACATACTTACATTATTGATAAATTATTAAATTTGCATAGGAATCATTTTTTTAAACTTGACGTAATTAATTTTTTTTCGTACTTAACTCATGTACAATTAAAATTTATTGTACAGCCTCATACATTTAATTATGAATTTTTGTTGGTTTTTAGAAGGTCGATTAATATTGATTAAAATTAATGAGAATATCAACTCTAATAATGCATGATACCTACATAAGAAGTACGAGTATGCTGCAGTGAATTAATTTTCTTAAGTGATTTTATGGTGGGTTCAGCATTTTCTTTCTTTGATGGGTATGTATAATATTATCGAAGATAACTGTTGCCATAAAAGAGGGAAAAAAATGTTTTCGCTCAACTTTAAATTGATAGAAAAATACTTACGATTAATAAAAGAAAAAATTGCAAAATCTTTTTTTGAAAATGGCAAATCAACCAGAATCAGTTTTTTAGTCCTTTTATATAAAACTAAACTATCCCTAGATTACTAACTACAGTCTACAGAGTATGATCTGAAAACCCCGCAGGGATAGAAAAAAATACAACAAATAATAGGATGTCTTTATTGGGCCTGGATGATAAGGCAAATAGCATTTATTTCGATCTATAGTATCAATAATTTTTAAAATAAACTGTCCATGAGATAAATTGTTTATACTTACTAAAGTATAATTTGGCTACATTGAACGGTGAACGGATAAAATCCCCCCTGACAATTTTTATTAAGACGGACAAAATACCCCCCCCCCCTCGACAAAAATGGGGGTGTGATAAATTATCCATGTTATTTATTAATTTAATCAGCGTATACGTATTTCCAAGAGGAAAAATTATACTAGACACCTGTTCACCGAGATCAGTTCATTTCCATACCGAAGAAGTGCTGTCGTTTGATAGTTTGCCAGAATAGTAGAATCTAATCAAAAACGGATTATAAGACATTTTCGGAGTATCGCTTGAAAAAGTTGAAGAGCAAAAAAAAAAACAAACAAACATACAACTAAAACCATCGAGCATTTTCATTGTAAATTGTAGATTTGTTTGTTAGGGGTGATCGCTGCACCTCGACCTTTTTAGTTCTATTGTGCCCCCCTTTCTTACTTCTATCTTCATGGAGCCTCTCCACTATTTAGAGTACCTCCTCAAGTCCTGTTTCCTTCAGGAGTTTTAGGATTTTGAGTAGATTAAGGTACGGAAGGTCCTTTTCGGTCAGGCAGTAGTTCCCCAGATAATCTCTCCATGGCTGCTTTAGGACAAGTTCTCATTGCTTTTGTCATGCATATGCAGGCTAATCTTTGCACTTTTTCAAGACTTTTACTTGCTGTGTTTAGCTGCATTCTACTACCACAAGCCCATAGGTGATGATTGGTCTCACCATAATGATGTATATCCATCGCAAGATGGCTAGGTTTCTGCACACCATTAGTGCTCGAGTAGCTTTTTTGCCTACCTTCTCCGCGTGCCTGTTCCAGAGGAGTTTCTTATCCAGTATTATTTCTAGACATTTCATCTCTTTCTCATGTTTAATTATTTCCCCATTCAGTCTGATTGGGTGCATTCCTATCAGGTTTCTTTTCCTGGTAAATGGGACAACTGTGGTTTTGCTTGCATTAAGCTTTAGTCCCACTGATTGACATCATTTTTGCGTAATATTGAGGCCTCTCTGTACGATGTTGCAGTGTTCCCTCAAATTTTCCTTTGGCTACGATAACAATATCGTTAGCGTATCTCTGGCTTGTAATGTCCTGGGTGTTCAGCTCCTCCAGGAGTTCATCAACCACTACACACCATATTAGCGGCGACAGTACGCCTCCTTGTGGACAGCCTCTGGTGGTGTTTATCCTGATAGTGTGTTGTCCTGCCTGGGTTTCTGCTGTTCTGGTCCACCTTCCTCCTTACTAAAGCTTTGTTGACTGCCTCGTGTGAGGTATTGTCAAATGCCCCTTTAATATCCAGGAACGTGCATATGGCCGTTTCTTTTGAGTTCAGGGCTCTTATGTTACTACACAGCTGGTACAGTGCGGTTTCTGTTGATCTGCCCGCTCTGAATGCATGCTGGCTGTGGTGTAGGGGTGAAATTCCTAACACTGTCGGTCTCGTGTAGTTGTCCACATGTTTTTAAGATAAACGATGTCAAACTAATTGGTCTGTAGGACTTGGGGTGTGTGGTGTCTTTTTTCCCCAACTTCGGGATGAAGATCACCCTTGCCCTTCTCCATATCCTTGGTATATAGCCGAGTGCCATACTACTTCTAAATATTCTTACCAGGTAGGGTGTTAGCTCCCCTATCGTCATCTGTAGGAAGGTTGGGATGATTCCATCCACTCCTGGTGACTTGAATGGTTGAAAAGAGTTTACCGCCCAGGCCATCCGTTGTTCGCTACAGAGTTGCGGCCCTCTTCCAGTCTGCGCGTTGGGGGTTACTATGCCCTCTCGTATCTTCAGCTTTACTAAACAGTGAGCATTTACATTGCATTTAATATATGTATTGTTTTAAGCTTTTTCATTATCAAGCTATATCATTATCAAGTTGTACTATAGTCAAAGTCGATTAATTTTGTCGACTTATTGGTACAAGAATATACTTTATACAGAGAAAAACAAATTAAAATTGTATTAAGACCAGAGTACAATGACTATTGACTAGTCAAAGTAGTATAGTAATATGACATACTAGAAACGAGTAAAAATATTCCATTTTAAGTAAAACGACAGCACTGGTCACAAGTGATATAAAACAAATAGAATAGAAATTCACGACAGAACAAGAACAGCTTTAACAAAATATTATTATTCTCATCTGGAACGGAACAAAGGAGTGAAAAAGGTTAGATAAGTTAACATTTAATATTAAGCATGTGCAACCATTCTTCGCTTTATCCCGGACGAGCCCCCAAATATAGTGGCCTGCAGAGTCAGGGATATTACATCAATTCTCCGTCCTCAGATTAGTGTTGATTGTGGTGATCAGAAATACAAATATTTAAATGAATTGTAGAGCTTGTGTTGTTCTTAATTTGCTGAGATTTTGACTATCTAACATCAATTTTTTTAAAAATTACACAACTTCTAATATAAAAGTTTTTAAATTTAAAAAAAAGACAATTCCAAAATGAAATTAAATAGAAATGTTCGCAAATAACTATTTTTCAAAAGACAAAATCAAAAAAAAAACTGCAACAAAAATTCAACTTGTTTTTTTTCTTGACTGGCATTAATCGAAAGTGCAACGAACTGTTTTTATATAAAACATCAACTCACACATACTTTTACATATAATGCGACGAATTTAGTAGATACATTTTACCTCATTAAGTGCACAAATAAATCCACACACGTTAAGTAATTTATTTCAATATTATGAGAAATTTTCAGAGTTGTTAGAAGTGAATTAATTGGAAATTGAATAAGCAAATATTACCATACAGAATTACAGATGATAGGTCTGAACTATTTATGATTATTTTATTGATCTTCAGGAAATAGATCTGTAAATAGAAATATAGAAATACATAATGTACTTATAGAAAGACTGTCAGTAACATAATTTGTTTATATTTATCATAGATATTATTATGAGTACTTTAAGTAGGCACATTTAAGTTATGTAAGTCTATATACAATTGATAAACGAAAGAATAATTAATTAATAATTACAATGAGAGTTTATAACTACAATGGCTGTTGTTGTGGGTCATGGTACATCATCAGATAATATAGCGTGATTGGTAATTAATACTCGTAACAGCTTTGGGCGAACGGGTCACCACATACCTACAACAACAAATTCCAAAGATTTAGGCATCGTGCGATGACACCTAATGTGTAAGGACGAGGATCACCTTCATATTGAAACAAAAAGTTTACCAAACGAACAACACAACAACAGATTAAGAATATTTACTATCATGCCACCTTGTAAAACACCCATGCAATAACCTAATCCACACCGTCTCATCATACCGAAACAGCCCCAAGACAGTTCAGAATTACTAAGCCTTTATAGCCCATATTTCAATAACCAACAAAACGTAGGAATGACTGAAAAATATCCACACAAGCACAGTCAACACAGCAATTGGTAGATACAAACTAAAGAGAGTGCTTCAACTCCCATCTATTGACAACGATGAGAAGACCCTATCTAAAGAAACTAAATGCACCTTAACGCAGCTCCGATCAAGATGTTCTCACTGCACAACGATTATCTAAGCCAATTACCATTACGCATTACCTACCTATTGACTCATTGATAGACGACCGGTGTCCTAACTGCTTAGACAAACTACATAACACAAAGGATTTGTTCAACTATCCAGAGACCCCTACCAATGTAACGGTAATAGATTTATGAACGCGGCCACACTTGGCAGCAACCTTTCTAGGTCTAGAAATGACGTAACGATGGACGGTCTATGCCGCTACAACAGCCACAAAAATCTAATCTACCAATTTATTGACTGCAAAAATATTGACTTAATAGCTAAAAATAAAAGCCGATTAGAGGAGAACTAATTGGCAATGAAACAGGCTGTAGATGGGAGCCCACGTAAATGACATATCAGTAGATATCAAGATATAAATCCAATTCGGCAACAGAAAATGCTTCCCAAGCAGCAATTTAACACCGAAGTTTAAAAGAAAACTTAAATTGGCCTCGCGTTACATAGAACACGTTTTAAAAACGTTATAATAACAGCACAATTTCAACCAGAATATTTTAATTTCTTTGAGTTAAAAAGCCGTTTTATAATCAACCATTATTTAACGTTGATCCAATAAAACTTTGAGTTAAATTTAAGTTTAAATAGAGATTACATCGTTAATCACACATGTTGCTTGGAGAAAAATTCTGGTCGCAATTTACGTAATCTGACGTTTACGGATACGATAGAACCGGCCAAAATAACGCTAATGCGCAGTATGAATTTCCAAATTTTTTCCATCCGTTTCGTTTTAACAGTATATTGTTGTTCATATTTGAAAATTAATTAAATAAAATATTTTATTTTGACAAATGAAATTTTTTTTTTATATTCTTTGGTTCGTAATGGAAAGTTAAGATGAGTCGTTGTTATTATGGAAACATTGTAATTTAATTGTAAGTTGTAATTTACCTTTAGTGAACTTAAAGATAAAAAAATACATTTTACATTTGTGCCTCACAATATTATAAAAATGTTATCTCACAACCTCGAGACCATGTGAGAGTTTGACAGAGCGTGTGAGTTTTTGACAGATTGTGAAAAATGAAGAACCGATTACATTTTTTAAGGCAGTGTAATATTAACCGCGACTGTTTGCTGCCACTTCGTAAAACAAATTCATTGATACAAATTGCTCAACACATTTATACAATTTTCTTGTGCATATACGTAGCCGTAAACGTCAGATTACGTAATTTGATCAAATTTCGACCAGAATTTGTCTCCTGGTTACATATAAACTTTTTTTAAACCATAATTACACTTCTTTGGAAAAGAACGTTGTAAAAACCGTAGCAGGACGTTTAAAAAACCTATTTGCAACTCTATAAAAAAGAGTTTTTATAACGTAGCAAGAACAACTTAAGTTTTAAAAAAACTGTCCAAATACAGTTATAGCAACACACTTTGCTGGGAAGTATTGTTAACGTTATTATAACTTTTTTGTTTTGCAATTTTTAACTACAAATTGCTACTTTATGGTTTTAGATCTATCAATCAATTTCTTGAATAATTGTTCTAAAAGCAGCTGATCTGGCCCCTACTAAAATATGATTCCGAAACCTGCTGCATGTCTAAGGAATATAAATAACAACTACATATATGGCTTCGACCGTATCATTCTTTGATGGTTATATTTATAGCTCAGTTTCAGTGGAACCCAATGTGTGCAGGATAAAGATACAACCACAAAATAAGACCTCTAAAAAATTACCCAGACATTGATCAAATTTGGATGTTTACGTTGGGTAGGACATATTATTAGGAAAGAAATCTCAGGTTAGTCAACAAAAAAGGTAGTTTGATTGTATTACCAGAGAAGCACGTACGCTTAAAATAGACAACTGGCGGACGGCAGCCCTAGACCGGAAAATATGAAGACAGTGTTTGAAGAACGCTAATTAAATTTTTAGTCTATTTCTTACGTTTTTATCATAAGTTTCCTAAAATACTAATCAACTCATATACATCAATGCGACGTAGAGATTGACAAGAAAGATAATGGTGTTAAAAAAAAATTTACAATTAGTATTAAGGGGAGGTTACAAACTGTATACCAAACATTAACATCACACGAGTATAAAAATATTAAATGTTGTAGCCAGGCAGTTAGGATCATTATTTCTATACGAATGCTTTATGATCATTGGTATATTAATAGATTTTAATATTAAAGTTGGACATGTTCCCAAATAGGAAGAGAATCAGAATATGCTTCAGTCTCTTTGAAATAATAAACAGATGTGTATGAACTGTGCTTACATACCTCGCGACTTACATTCTATTTGACGTTTTTATACCAGAATTATGTTAATCAAAGTGTAATATAACGTTAGTAACGAAGTTTGTAAAGCCCCTTAATATTCATCTTAGAAAAATAAAAATATAAACCAATATGTATGTCTCGTGAAATATGCATGTCTGTCCGTTTGTGATTAAGATTCGGGCTAAACGATTGAAGCTAGAATGATATTTTGACAGTTTATCTTCTAGTCCTAGAGTAAGATCTTTATTGTTTTTGGAACAAAATTTTGAACCTAATTTTTATCATTTACTCGAAAGATAATCGGAATGTAGAAAAAATGAATATAAAAACAATTATAACGAATACAAAAATGAAGATTTCATTCATAGACCAAAAAGTTCTATGGCCTACTGTTATCGTGCTGCAATTTTGTCATTTCTAGTGTTTTTAATCATTTGTATTCAATTAACTCAATACTTGTTGACAAAATAACACGGACAAAGTTATAGATAATAAACAAGTACTCCTACGGCTATATTATAAGTAATCGGCGTAGCCAATTATTCCTTTACTGGTTTTCTATTATTTTGTTGTTGTCGCTTTAGTAGTCCGCTTAACCATCGGAGGCAATGAATTAAATAATTTTTCGGTGATATTTTTAATGGAAGGTGTGGTGCTTGCTATTCATGAATAAAATCGAGAAAAAAAATTAATAATAAACCTCAAGGTTACTATTACTTCATCTCAAGGAAAATATTTGTACACATTCCCACGTATATTCCGCACATCTTCAATTTGAAAATTTCCAATCAGAAAAAAACTTGTTCTACATTCCTAAATAACAAACATTTCGGTATTTTGGTCTGTTTCTATGGTTTTTTTTTTTTTTTTAGTTTAAATTTATTATCCGACCAATACCCAAAATCTTATTTATTAGTCGCTCCAGCGCTTTAACAAGTCAGTGTGTGTAGAGTGCTACAGATTTTCGGTCTGCGCTATGTGTATTTTACCCCCATCCATTCATAAATCATTTAAATTAAAAATAACATAAACTAAAAATAATTATTGAATTTTCCACACGGAAAAAAGCAAATGTCTTACCTCTTCTTCTTCCGTCAGCAGCACCACGGGTAGACATCATTTACTTGATTTGTTGTACAATCTATATCGGGACTTTGCATTTTCCCAACGAAACATTTGTAATATTTAGTTTGTGTACACTTTTTTAGAATCGGTGATTTGAGGATATCGCCATTTTTTGTGTCTCAATAGAAAATTCACAAACCCAACATTTGCCCCATTACACAAATTTTCACTGCATTTAAAAATATTTATGAAAACAATTTGTACACAACATCGATAATAATAATAAATAATAATCATTTCACATTTTAACAGTTCCACTTCAACAAATCGTAAAGAAAATTTTATTTCCAATAAGTCCAAAAATGGTGCACCCAAATAGATCTATGTTTCAAAGCGAAATTAGACACTGAAGATTTTTGCCTTAATTTTTTTACTTAAATTCCAAAAAAATAAGCAAAGAATAAAAATCCACTGTATGTGAAGCTATGCGACCGTACCACTCTCGACACTAGTGATGTGCAGTATTTGGGTACCCGTATAAAAGAATCTACGAATAGTATTCGAGTTACTAATTACGGAATACGATACGGATAATAATTTTCTGTAATTTTTATTAAAAAACTTGGAAAAATGATTTATTTTATTTTGACAACAGTAGAGTACACCAATAAAACGATTTTCTCGCTCCAACGTACTAACTATTTCAATTTATGTCCTTTTCTAAAGGTTGGGAGTTATACAGTCGTCGATGTCTAATTTAAATCAAAAAGCAGTAACAAATAATTGTTTTGAACGAGTTTTCATGAGGCAAAAAGTTACCATTGATCACGAAATCGAAAAATGGTTGAAGTTCGTTATTATGGAGAAAGATAGACAAAGAACGGGGGTCCCCTTGAATAACGTTTGTTCGGAGAATTTGGGGCACACGGGCTTAAAAATCGGTTCTAAAGCCATAAGATTCGAGGTAAAAAAAGTCCTGCTCAAGAAGCCAAATTTTCATTTTGTCTCCCTTGTCGTCTCGTAGCCGTCAAGACGGAAAATTTTGAATATTCGACTCGAAAAATCGTATTTGTCATTCTGTTTTTTAATAATAAATGTTTACACTTTATAACTGGGGTGACTGGTGCCCGGTTTGTATTTAAAAAAATCACTTTCGTATATTTTACGTACAGCGGAAATTACACTAAAAAATCTTAGAGTGACCTCACGGTAAATCATGAAATTCTTTTCCTTATTCTCTATATTCGAAGCTCTTAATTCATAATTAATATACGTAAGAAAAAAATGTGAATTGAACGTACCCATTGATTTTTCGATTATGTGTTCTAAAATAACTATCTGACAGCGGTACGGAACATAAATGGAAATGAATAAAGTAGCCATTATCCCATATTATTGTTATTTCTTGTGTAATCTAATAAGATTCAAAAATTAAATATATTTTTAGTAAATATTTCCAAAAAAACAAATGAAAGATGGGCCAGAAACATTATTGTGAATAGTATCGTGATGTAAACGAGTAGAAAAATGAAAAAACCCGAAAACCCTACGTGGCTACAGGTACCGCAAGTAAAATGTTTGTAGTTACCGGGAATATTGTTTATTTTTTCTAATTTACAACCCTGACTTAGTATTAATTTATTTTTGGTTTATAAACTATAATTTCCTTATGTTTAAACCCATATTTTTTCCTTTTAGTATCTCACAACTATTATTGCTTGCCTCATATGCTATGGCAGCTCCCTCCATGGTGACTATGTCTTCGACGATACAGTGGCAATAGTTCAAAACGCTGATGTAACTGATCCGAACACTACATGGCATACAATTTTCACACATGACTTTTGGGGTTACAACATTACCGATCCATCCAGTCACAAATCGTATCGTCCCTTAACGATACTCACTTTTTATGGCGAACATCAATTGTACGGAGGTCTTCAATCGTTCTACATGAAAATTGTCAATCTGTTACTTCACTCAATAATTTGTTGCTTGCTGCTCAATTTCCTTTGTCAACTTTATCTTGCAATCGATAGATTTATTGTGTTTTTGGCAACTATCCTCTTTGCCGTGCATCCCATTCATACGGAAGCGGTTGCGGGAATTGTTGGGCGAGCTGAACTTCTTTGTGGTTTATTGTACTTGATAGCAATGCTATTATATTTGAAGTTACAAAAAACTGTAGCTAATGACTACAATTTGGTCAAAATTGTTCCCGGCTATTTTCTATTTATCGGCATAGCTGGTACAGCCATTTTGTCCAAAGAAACAGGAATTATGATATTAGTAATTTCCAGGAGGAATTTTCTTTCATTGGATAATAACAATTAATTAATTTTGAATTTTAGCCGATGTGCATTGCCTACCATATTTTAATGGAGACAAATATTGGACAGGTTGTGAGATTTGTAGCCAAACCAAAAATGCCAAATTTGTCTGTAGTCATTCGATGTGCATTTTTGGGTAGTGTTACAATCATTTTTATATATTTCCGGTTAAAAGTAATTAATTTTGAGAGTCCAAAATTTAAACCGATGGATAATCCGATCGCTGCAGTTAATGGCTTTCTTACTAAGGTGAGTTATTTTTGTAATTAAATTCCAAGAAAATAATTCTTAGATTAATGTTTGGTGATAACATTTCTTTAAAACTTCTCTTTATGAAAAAAAAAAATTAATTTGGAGAAAATTTGTCTATAAGAGGAACTGAGAAAGCAGCAAACATACCATTTCCAATCCAAAGTGTCATAAAGTGTACAAAACAAAGATGGGAAAGACTCATAAATCATGTGAAAATCATGACTTAAGAGAAACTAAATCAACAATACTGAAACTAACCAGGATCCAATGTAGAAAAATAGTTAACATAATGACTGGACACTGTCTGACAAAGAAACTTGTATACAGAATAATCAGCGATGAACAGTGCAGAAACTGTCAGAAACAGGGTACTAAGGAATCTACTAAGAGCACCTACTATACCACTGCCATATCCTAGCTGGGAGAAGGCTCAGACGATACTAGATGACTTCACCATAAAAGATCTAGAAGATGTGTTTCACAGCACAGACTGGGAAGCATTCTGAAATTTGCAACGGAGACGGGCACGTTTGACATTGACAATTGTGACTTTCTAATTCTTATTAATAGAGATTTGACATAGGACATATGAACGTGGAATATCTATGGACCCAAAGCGGTCTATGCTGGGTGCATATGAGCACCACCACCCAAACCTAAGTTAATTGTTCAAGACAAAAATTATTGCCCTCAAAATATATAAAATGACCTTGACCACGTTAATTCTTTCATATATAAAAATGTTTTTAAATTATTGTGACAACAATAACACGGATGCCTCTACAAAGCTGCAGGTTGCCTTTAATCCTTGTAAATAATCTCTGGAGTCTCGAACTATCACAAGTCAATTCTTGGCTGTAGTTAGGCTGAATACCGAAAGTATAAAAACTTTAATTACTAACAAATGCCCGGATTACCTTCTCTTTCTCTCTCTCTCTCTCTCTCTCTCTCTCTCTCTCTCTCTCTTGTGAACCAGAGTGTGAAACTCGCTTCCATTTGATGTGAAGAAGGTCGACTTCCTTTATTTTAACATTATATAAAAATAAAATGTTTTAAAACCGTCTCTTTACTTGTATGAAAGTCGCCAATTATTTTTTGAAAATTTTTAATTTCACAGCTCTTAAACCAAAGCTTCATATATTCACTCAATCTATGGCTACTGATATGTCCCGATTGGCTAAGTTTCGATTGGGCTCTTGGCTCCGTCCAATTAATCCAGTTACCAAATGACATTCGAATCATTTCGATCGTACTAACGTATCTAACGATCATTTTACTTATATACAAAGGATCAAGGTTAAAATGCGTGTTCCATCTAATAATATTGATCAAAGAATTAATTTCGGTAAAAAATTTCTTATTTAGAAATACACATCTTGCTCTGGCAATGGTAATTGTGCCATTTTTACCGGCTAGTGGCATCGTAAAATTAGGTTTTGTTATTGCCGAACGTGTTCTGTACATTCCATCAATTGGATATTGTATGCTGATCAGTATGGGATTTAATCGTATTTGTAAAACGTTTACGAATCTAAAGGAAGTGAGTAGATCTATGAAACCAATTGGTAAATTTATTAAAAATAAAATGAATTTTTAGATTTTTTATGTTTGCTTCACTTTTCTAATTGTTGTGATGATTTTTAAAACAAGGCAACGTGTACACGAATGGACAACCGAAGATTTACTATTTAAATCGGCGCTGAGAGTTTGTCCAAATAATGCAAAAGTATGTCTTATGGGTGATAGTGAATGGGGTCTTAAAAATTGTATTTTTAGGTTTATTACAATATTGCAAGGATCGCCTCAGATCGAAATGATCGTAATGGAGCTTTTCAGTATTATCATAAAGCAATCAGGTAAGTTTTGATACGTTGGACGAAATGTTTTAAGGCATTCTCTGGCCATATTTTAGTCAATATTTTTATTTTTGAGTAGACGTTAAGTTGCCAAATTTCTATTGGTCAATCTCATAACGCCTTTCGTGAGGATTATTAATTCCATCAACATGGGACTATTTTTATACCCGTATGATGTTAATCAAGGGTATTATAAGTTTTGTACGGAGTTTGTAACGCCCCTTAATACTTATCGTAGAATAAAAATTTCAACACCATTGTCTTTCTCGTGAAATTCTAAGTCGAAATATGCATGTCCGTTCGTGATCAAGATTCCGGCCAAACGGCTGAAGCAAGAAAGCTTAAATTTTGACAGTTTATTATGTAGTCCTAGAGTAAGGTCCCTATTGTTTTTGGAGCAAATCGGACCAAAAATAGGGGAGGCTGTGGTACAGTGTGCACTTAATTTTGATATAAACCATTCATTTACTCGAAAGGTAGTCGAAATATAGAAAAAATGAATATGACAGAGAATACAAAAATTAAGATTTCATTCAAAGGCCAAAAAGTTGTAAAACCTACCTGCAATCAATTTTATTGAATTTCTAGGGTTTTTAATGATTTACTCGAAAAGTATTTGGTTTACGGAAGAAATGAATATAACAAAAATGATAGAGAATAAAAAAAATAAGATTTCAACTAAAGTACAAAAAGTTTCACAACCAGTCGTTATGGCGCTACAATCAATTTTATGTTATTTATAGGGTTTTTAGTCGTTTGTATGTAATTTACTCAATATTTCTTTGTTGGACAGATTATGATAGTCATAGTTAGTTAATAAACAAGTACTCATACCGATATATTATAATCGGCGTAGTCAATTATTCCTTCTTTACTGGTTTAAAACACAATTTTGAACTTTCTTATTACTAAAGATATAGTTCTGAAACTGAATTTTCATATTATTTTGAATTTCCAGCATTTTTGAACAAATAAAATTTTTGGAAAAAGTTAAGGTCCATACATTTTTAACATGAAAAGGTCAATCAAAAATTTTCAAGAGCCACTCACCGTTCTCAGAATTTAATTTTAAATACTTTGGCAAATTTTTAGAAAATGTTAAGGGTTAAGCTCCAAATGGTACCTTTAAAGGGTTAACTGTAAAAAATATATTAATGCCCTAAAAACAAAGAATGTCTTCCTGAATAAATTCAGTTGTATTTTAATTTTCCCTAACAATCAATCTCATGAACAAAAAAAGAATTAGCCATTTGGGTGGTATTATGCTCTTGTATGAGTAGGTACATACTTTGTCCTTTAGGTACGTTCACACACACACTTAATCACGCGGGTTTGGAGCGGGCCGTTCCAGTCGCGCGTGATTGAATGTGTGTGTGAATGCAAAAAGAGTGTGCGGTTTAAGAATGCGCATTTTTCGCCACACTCCAATCGCGTACGG
>JANSTT010018241.1:0-14363 GCA_026745375.1 Platyura marginata
GAAGTTGCACATTTTGATGATTTTCTCAATATTTTGTTAGAAAACCGGAAAAAATTTATAAGGCAAAAAAGATTGAATTTTACTTGAAGCATATTAAAAAACAATTAATGAAGTTTGGCGGATTAAAGTAAGAATTTCAAAGGTACTTTCTATAGGCAAAAATAAAACCCACGCTACGTTACTGCCTATAAGATCGCATGGAGCTTTCCGTAAGCATTACCGTACTAAAATTCGCACCTTTGCTTTATTTCAATCTTTCTTTAATTGCACACTATCTATTATATTAATATTATGTATATTTAAATCTTTATTTTCTATAAATGAACAATTGATCGCCTCTTGTTTTGTAAACTCGTTAAAACAAGCGAAAATGGCAAAACAATTTTTTCTGCAACATTATCTACCATCGATATATTTGATGGTTATTTGACAAAAGGGCCTAACCCTCATTTTTCAAATTTTTCAGGAGAAAGAAAAAAAACTACACAGCATTTTAACGAAAAGATATGATAGGAGCCGTTTAAAAAGCGAGAAAAAACCATATTTTTTCGTGAAATTTAGTAAAATAGTGTTGCCAGATAGTGTAAAATATGCCAAATTTGATAGGACATTTTCTAAACGAAATTTATACATTTTCCCGCCTTAAATATTGCACTGAGAATTTTTAAGTATCGTAATTAATTTCATTTTGTTTATTTAAAAAATCAAGTACATAATCTTTTGACCGGCTAATATCTAATAGATTTTTAGTAGTAACGACATTCTTAAAGGATGCACACCATTCACCAACAAAATCCAAATAATTAAATGAAGATTTATTTACGGACTGTCATAGTTTTCTATTGTGCACCTACATATTGTGTAAAAATGAAGATTACAAAACATAAATATTCGATATTTTTTTTGCCCTACCTTACCCTATATTTAGCAAACCATGCATACATACATACTATATATATACACCTCTATTTGATAATATATATTTTCATTATGTGTTTGCCCTAACAATTTCTTATTTTATTTTGGCATAAATTTTTTTTAAGAGACTACAATTATAATTACACACATATATGTACTATGTATGTAAATAAATTACTGAGTTGGCGCTGTTAAAATTTTCTTTTCCATATCGTTCTTTTTCTTTCCATATCGACTTGACGCGCTCACTGCTTTACCGTTGCCTTATAGCTTTTCTGTACTCTAAAAGTTTAGTTCGTTTCGTCTACTTTTCTTATATTTCCATAGCACTCCTTTTTATTATACATATTTTTATTTTTTTTTTATTTTCATTCTTTTCGTATTCTTAATTAGCATTCTTCTGTCCTGCTCTTGTGCATACCAAACACCTCAATACTTCACATGCGAGAAGATATGTCTTGACTACCCACCACCATCGTCATACTTTTACATTTCGCCACCCAACTCCTTTCCCCATCTACCCCCATAGACCGTATTACAAGCTTTATGGTGATGTGTATACGGTGGATGAGAACGATGGTGTTAGGTATATGATGTACTGTATGCTATGTGAAATTGTGTATGTAAGGAAGAACCGCCAACCATGGGTCTTCTGATTCTCATCCCAAATGGTTGCGTTTCTTAAATGAGTTGGAGTGTAAGTTTTAATATGAATGTTGGGCGGAATGAGGGTGATATGGCAAGGCGGTTAGCACAAAGCTGCCCTTCATAAGAGTTAAAATTGTTGGTTGATATATTTCTTCTTCTACTTTATATACATATATGTGCATACTACATACATATGTATCTATATTTTTTATATTTGTATTTATATTGTATGTTTTACTTACATACACCTATAACAATAACAATATATGTATGAATGTATGTATAACAATACCTAAAGAAATATTATTTATAAGTATGCTAACATAGATGATTAGGTACATCTAAGATGATGAGTAGTGTGTATGTATGAAAGGTGCTCGGGCTTGATTTGGCGCATCCAATAAAATAATATAAAAATATCTGGATTCAATTTTTAATTTTATCGATTTCATAACACATTTTATACAATATGCCCACGTCACCGAATGAGAGAGTAGAGCCTTAGATTTTGCTGATTAAGTGGACCATGGTGTCTACGCGAAAAGGGATGGTCGCTAAGGAATTTATAAGACTGACTGAATTTTGTGAAAATCCTTCATTTTAATTAAATCCTGTTTAGATGAGCCGTAGGGTAAATATATTATGTATTACGCATTATTTCAAATAACCAGTAAAATCGAAATACTTTTTAGTGAATAAAAAGTGTGCTTTGAACTCTCTGTGTGTTGCAAAGAAAATTAAGGAATTTTTTATATTTTAGAAAGTATGTGCATATGTATCTGTATATAATGTATACAGAGTGAATAAAAAGTTTCTGACAACCTTTATTAATTTTCTTATTAAATAGCTACAATTTTTAACATGGCCATTTTCATTAATTGTTTTCATTGGGGTCGACATAGTAAAATTATCACAATAAGTTTGTTTTAAAAATTTCGTTTTTTTTTTGCAATGATTGGTCATCCACTAGCTCACACTATACGAAACAACTTTAGTTTTTACTGTCTCCTGAAAAGTACATAAAAATGATGAGTTAGCGGGTATTGTGTATAAGCCATCGATATCAGTGAAATTTAGTGAAATGAATGCTGTTGGAAAAGAATATTACGATGACACACCGCAAACGAAAGTTCAATGGTAGCCAACAAGTTTTTTAAAGTGGTGAGGGATGATTGGCCGGGCAACTCTTACGAGCTAAACGCAATCGAGAATTAATGGGCTATTAAGAGAGATGGGCAAGAGACAGTGTTTGTATACCAAAAACCAACAAATTAGGAAACGTCAATTCAACGGCTTCCAGAAAAATGGGAGTCAATGAATAATAAGGAAGTGGTCGTCTAATGCGAAAATTTTGGGAGTCGCATTTCAGGCTGGTTGACCAACGGCGGTAATACAAAATAACCAATAGAGTGGTTCACTTTTAAAATTTTAATTTTATCAAATTGAAAGATGGCCCATTTTTTGTCTTTTTTATGGTAAAAAATATTTATTCTTCGTCTTTTTGATTTTCGGTAGTCTTCAAGAGATGACCTCGGAAAAAGTCAAATATCTTGGTGACGGTTCAATTATAAGTAAATATAGACGAGAGACTATTTTATATGAAAAAAATAAAAATTGTAAATGCAGATAAAGGCGACCGAAAATCAAAAAGTCGTAGAACAAATGTTTTTTGCCATAAAAAAGACAAAAAATGATCCCTCTTTCAATTTCTAAATCTTAAAAAAAAATCTCATACATCGAGTGAACCACGCTCTCTATTCAAACTACAATCCATTTTTTCAATTAAATTTTTCAAAATAGTCAGAAGTTTTTTATCCACCCTGTTAATGTATTAGAATGCATATTTACGATGAAAAAGTGTGACATTTTACAAAAAGTAGTCGTTCAATCGAACAAACTCACAAAAGCGTTGTTTGAACGAATGCCAACATTGTTTATAGCAAGGCCTCTGGATTGGCAAACGTTATCGACTACAGACCAATTAGATTTTTTTTTAATTAATCCTTAGGTTTTTTTTCAATAATAATTTCTCAAACGTAGGCATTGTCCGTTAAAGTTTGTCCATCACCATATTTAGACCAGTTGGTTAGTTAGACCAGCCCGCTTTACATTAATTTCTTAAAGCATAAATAGCATAAGCATAATTGTTGATAAGCAATTTTTTTTTAAATAAGCCTTAAAAAAGTTAGCCTGAAATTGATTGTATATTAAGACATAGAAATCTGATTTCAGCCAATTATTTACTTTTAAAATGACGATAATATAGATCATGACGTTATCAAAATTAAAATGACGATAATATAGATCATGACGTTACAAAAATTACAGCCCGCTTTACATTAATTTCTTAAAGCATAAATAGCATAAGCATAATTGTTGATAAGCAATTTTTTTTTAAATAAGCCTTAAAAAAGTTAGCCTGAAATTGATTGTATATTAAGACATAGAAATCTGATTTCAGCCAATTATTTACTTTTAAAATGACGATAATATAGATCATGACGTTATCAAAATTACTTTAGCTTTAAACCTTAACGAAGGCATTTAAAATAAATAGGGCCCGGAAAAGAAGAGGCTAAAAAATGTGGTTTTAGCGCTCTATATAGTGGCTATAAATAAAAAAGAACGGAAGAGAAAGGAAAAATAGAGATTTTTAAGAAAAAATACAGAAATAGTGGTTTTAGAGGATTAAAAATAAGCAAAATAGAGACGAAAATGGTGGTTTATACCAAAAATGTAGAAATAGAGGTTTACAGGAGAAAATATTAGATTTATTTGCATCAAAAAGACTCAAATCGAGTTTATACAAAAAAAAAAAACTTGACATCAAGCACAGAAAAAAATAGTTTATCCTCTACCGGGCCCTTGTAATTAAGAAAGAATCTGTTTTAAAATTATCCATTTTGCCAAGACCAATCTGTTAGTACGTTGCTGAGAATCATTAAAAAAAAATCACAAAGGAAACGTGGACTGTAATGAACTGACCTGAAATGTCTTTGAATTGGTTTTTTTAACCACATCTTTAGGTACTACTACTACGGAAAAAACTAGTATGAGATGAAATAAAGAGGGGACGACGACGACAAGCTTTTGCATATTTTCTTCCAATTAAATTAGTTTTTTTTTTTTTTTTAAAAAAACCGTATAATTGCTCAAAGTCGATGGTTTTACCTTAAAAATCACTAATCAAGCAAACAGGGCCATAGATATTTATGGCTTATAAAAGAATCACACATAAATATTGTAAATTATGCCAAATTTTCACAGATATTGAAGCTATAAAGAATTTAATTTAAAATTAGCCCACCCTCATTGACAGGTTCTGCAAAATCACTGCACTTAAATGTAAACTCCTTGTCAATATGAAGATAAATGATGAAGGATCCTTTATTTCTAAATAAATTAATTGCCACACTTTTATACACCCGAACACTTCTATACGACCACGAAGTTAGACACGAACCAGGGTAAGCCTATTAGTGGTCAACAATTGTTTCCAATTTTTCCCCTAAATAACTACACCCCATTTATATCACAAATTAATCCGATTGACCATTTTTTTGTTAGGACCCATTATAAACATATAAACAAGTGTATTTCTTACACCACTTTACCCCTAACTTGAGGCCCTATAATCATACATACAATAGGTACAATGACAAAAAAAAGTTTTTATAGAGGTCAAGCAATACATATACATATATAGTAACAACCGCACCAAACAAACGGAATTGACCGCTCAAGTATTTCATTTTGCCATTATCTTTAATATTGTTGCATGATTTCAATTGACAGTCACAAACAACCCCTATTATATTAATATCTATGCTCACTCCAAAACACCATTTATACCTTACCCCCCATGCCCATAGTGCCATAGTGCCTTCATGCCCACTGTCCATATCATAATATAGATGACCACTCGATTATTTGTGAACCTCTAACTTTATATTTTATTATTATTATTGTGTATTATGTGTCCCCGAAAGGCATTAAAGGGGTTAAGTTTTACGTGTTTCTTTTGTTGTTATATTTTACGTGTCTAATTATTGTGTAAATATTTGAATGGGCTATGTGAGAGATGACCAATTTGTGAATGTTTGTTGATGTAATTAGATATTTTATGATTATGACATTTATTTATGGTTGATTAAAATACAAATTTACTTATAATAAAGGTGATATATACAGAATACTGAACAGAGAGAGAGAGTGGTTAGGGTGCTGTAATGGTCAGTCGATTTTGATACGTATATAGGGGTTGGGGTGACCACTGCTGATGGTTGCAGAGGTCATATTTTTTTTTTTTGTGTCCGAATAATGTATGTACATTTGTATATGATTAAATAAATTACTAAGTGCACTTAGAGGGTTTTTTTTTATTTGTTGGGACAATTGAAATATAATGAAAATTTTGTTTGTACTGTCACCCTTTTTAATTGAGCTTATATAATGAAATCAAAATGATCATTATTGAGCTATTATTTATTATTCAGTAACACTTATATGTTAAAATAGACCCCCTTATTTTTATACCAAATAAAAATCTATCCGAAAATGTAGATGTAATCGTAATTTTAACCTTCAAGTTTAAAGTCTCTAGCTCATTATTCAGATAAGAAAATAATATAGGTAATATACAAATTTTTGATATTGGTTGAAGGGATGGAGGATGATAAAAGAGATGGGGGATGATAAAAGGGATGGCGGATTTTATTCGTTTTCAATACCCAGAGTTAACATTTTATTGTGACCTTTATTGTGTGTATAGCATTTCAAGTCTCTAGCTTTTCATTTGGCTGAGAAAACATTGATAATATAAAAAATGCTTATGGGAGATTGTAAAGGACGATTTTGTCCATTTCCATAACCAAAACTAATATTTTATTAAAACTCCTCCATATAAAATTTAATGTCTCTAGCTCTTCATTTGGCTCATCAATGAAACTAGTACAAATAACTGCTCAATAAAAAAATGGTTTTACCAAAACAAAGAAAAGAAAGGCACTGTTAACCAAAACACAAGTAAGCAATAAAAACACTAAATTACAAATTTAGGATGATGGAAAGAGACAATAGATTTTTTATGGTTTTTGTTTTTGGTTTTTTATTTTGGCATTATAGACGAAATAGTCGTTTTATTCAAAAAATATCTAAAATAGACACAAATAGGACAAACAAATTTAGAACTAGACAGTAAAATAGGCAAAATAGTTATTTTAGTCAAAAAAAAGGCAAAATAGACACACACAAAAAACATACTTTTTCAATTAAGTATAACCTGAAACAAATTTGTAAAGTACTCAGAATTCAATTACAAGAACCGCAAAAAATAGACGATTGTCTCAAAATCCGGGCTCTAATGATTACATAACCGACTCGAACCCAATTAGCATAAGAATATTTGTTTATTTACAAAAAATGCAAAAAATATTCACCATTTTTATTTGAAAATCATTTAAAATTAGTAAGTACATAGCAAATTAATTAAAAGAATAATTTTCTATTCAACGATGCGATGTAGAAAATATATGAGCGGAACAAGCAAAACAGTTTTCGTATAATTTCAAAGAAACTTGAAAATTTTTTGTAATTATATCAATATTATTACTTCGTACTTCAACAATAATTTAGATTTTTGTGCAATGTTGGCAAAATTAATATTTTTAAAAAAAAGTTAAACCCTCAAGTCCCAAAAATAATTTCTTACGTGAAAAGTTTTATTGAAAAGAAATGAAAACAGAAATATGAATTTATTTTTTTTACGTTTTAATGAATTTATGCGTTAAATATTTAAAAATTAGGTGAAGGCTACATAATTTCCACACAAACATTTTGAAAGCTGCAAAAGTAAAGAAAATTTGAAAATTTTATTTATTGTAGCATCAAAAATCTGTTTGTGAGCGACAGTTGTCTACATTCCAATTACAATCTTCTTGTAACCCGGCTATCAGAAAGTTTATTACATAATTCTTAAATTTAAAAATATTTTTCGGTTAGTAATTCATAAATTTTTTTAAATCTAATTTCCTATTAACCTTCATAGGGTCTTTTGGTCATTTATGACCAACATAAACTTTATTTTTATAATATTTACACTTAGTTGTTGATAATTATTTTACTACAAACTGAACGCCATAAGCTCATTTTTTTCTTCTGATGGAATGCTATAAGAAATTTCTCAAAACAAAAATTGTTACGTTGGAAAGGTCTTTATGCTCAAACATGACCCCTTAATAAAATTCAAATTTTAATTATCTGATTGCTATAATAAGGAAAAAATTAAAACATTAATCAATTATTGCATCATTTCAATTCACTTCAAGATATTGTATCATTTTACTTCAATTATTTCAAAATATTGGATCATCCTCAGAGACTCCATGAAAAGGGGTCGATGTAAATTTTGTTCAACAAATATAAAAACCTCGTTCATATTTTCATGTTGTAAAAAATATGTTTGCAAGAGGCATTTTATTGTCAAATGCCGGGAGTGAGTGAAAAATGGATTTCTAATATTACTATTAAATTAATTAATAAATAAAAATGATTAACCTTGCTTGTTCTGAATATTTTCTTATTATTTAATGTGTGTGGTCAAAAAGACCTTCAACGTTATTTTAAATAAGGACCATATGCAGGTTAAGTACATCTAGTAGTAATAATAGTAGTTTTCGATCGTTAGTAAATATTTTAAGTTTAATTTTAACTAAAAAGTGAATCCAGTCACCTTATATTTGAAAGACATTGCCAGTAGTTAATTAATTATTATTAATACAGTAAGTCCGGAAAAGATGGTCTAGCAAATTTAACGTATGCCGGGATAGATGCTCTTGTCTTTAAGGATAAATTCTGTGGTCTCAAGCAAAAAAAACTTAAGTCATTTTTTCTGAATTACAAGTAGAGTAAGATAAAGGTTCCAAACAAATCTCTGGAAAAATCTGTAAGAGCTAAATACTTTAATTTTTTATGACAGGATGAATGAAAACACACCATAATTAGAAGAAGAAAACATTTTATTTATCCTTTATGGAAAAAAGGTTATACAGTTGACATAAAATGACATAAGTTAATTTAAAATAACTAAAATTAAATTTTTTAAATATTTCTAAAACTAAAAGTGATATGAAAGTTTAAAAAATCGGAAATTGAAAGTAATTTTTTTTCTAAATCAACTGAATGTAAAACTCAATTTGGTTGTGGACTTAGGGCCACTTAAGTTGTTTTAGCTTGAGACCACAGAATTGGCCCTTATTTTTTATTGCACTTTGCATTCTTATTCTAGCCTATAAGAAGGCACGTTTTACATTTGATTTTTGTAGTTTTTAAAACACATATCATAGATAATGAAATATAAAAAAAAAAAATTTAAAATTAATTTTGCTTATCTCGCTCGCATCATAAATAACAAATCATACTAAAAATCATAGAGTTATCACATTGCTCTTATTTCCTTTTTATTCAATTAAAAATAACATTTTTGTGGGGTGAAAATTTTAAATAAGAAAGTAAATAAAATGTACCTACACCTATTGCGGAGCAAATATAAAGAAATTTACGTACATTTCCAAAAAAAAAAAACATTTTTTTTTTCATTTTGTAAACCTGATATGATCAGAACAATACTACAATACTAAATAGAAATTATCACTCGCACATCACATAATATCGAAACGGCCATAAATTTTTTCATTAAAATTAACGATCGGGACACAGGCAGCACAAATATTTTAATAAGAAAAGGGTGGTTGGTATGTGCGTTGTTGTTTTTTTTTTTTTTTTTGCTTCTTGTTATGTATACATACGTACATGTATAGGATATTCAATACATAATGGATAAATTAAAAAAGGGGTTGTTGAAAGCGCCACGCCATTCCGCAGCAAATGTAACGCGCGCATAGCGCAGCACCACCGTTTTTGGCCGTACCGCTATACGGCGGCCGCACTAAAAAGAAATGACTACCGAATATAATACGTCACGGCGTGTATTACATATATACATATGTATGTATATATACACGATACCTTCTCTCTACCTACACGAGAAAATTGAGACATTTTAAAAAGAAATGTAAATTATTTAAAGTTTCTTTTATCGTATTTACGGAAGGTAATGATACTCAAAAGAAAGAAATAGCAATTAATTTTGTTTTTCTTTAAAATATCTCGCCCTTATTTTTAAGACGAATAATCCATATAAAAAATGTGCGTAATTTATCAGCAGCCAGCAACATACAAAACAGATGAAGAGGGTTGAAAATATGTATATATATATACACAATATATATAAAATTTTGGAATTTAACCCTTTTTCTGAAGATAACCCACCCCTTTCATCAAACACAAGTCCTGTTCAGCCCATTCTCTTTCCATTAATTTTTGTTTTTCGTGCGGGGTATTTTATATAATATATAGAAAGTGAACAAGAATCGCTTTTTCTGTCAGTGATATATTCATCCCTTTAAGCATTAAGTTTGCTTTTCTTGTACACCCCTATTCCTCCGTCTAAAATTTTTCCCGTTCTCGTTAAAAACATTTCTTCATATTCTTATTCTAATTCTTTGTACTTTTACTCATTTATTGCTAAAACAGTTAGTGGGTATGGTTTGTTCCTTAAGACGATGGAACATACAAAATATACATAGGGTATAGGATAGGTATATATATATATATATACATATTTATATATATATATATATATATATCTAAATATAGGTACATATATATAAGTATACATACATATATATACACCAGGACCATATCGAGATGAGAAAAACGAGGAAAGGGTGTTTTGTGCGTTTTCCATACATATACTACATCAAAACACATTGCTCGTCCTTTTAAGAAGAGTGGGCCAAAAAGTCGAGGTGAGGTGAGTTTTAAAGATTGGCTAAATGGTATGGGGTATACGGTTGTTAGATGGCACACAAAATTTTCTGTATGGACGGGGTGATTTTCTATAAAGAGAAAAGTTCGGGGTGTGTTTTAATTTGGAAATTTAAGATCAGGGCGTGTGATGCCTTAAATGGCAAAATGTATTTTATGTTTATACATTGGCCTGAAAACTGCGTGTATTTGGAAATTATACACATCCATAGACATGCGTATATAAACGCACATGTTCCTCTGAATAATTATTTTC
Source organism: Platyura marginata (assembly GCA_026745375.1). Lineage (NCBI taxonomy): Eukaryota > Metazoa > Arthropoda > Insecta > Diptera > Keroplatidae > Platyura > Platyura marginata. Next base: position 10,709 of record JANSTT010018241.1, read on the forward strand.
AGTTTTTGGTTGTACAAACAAAGTATAACACCATAAAAGATTTTTCTTATAATTCAAGTGTACGTTCTATCTTTTGTTGGGTACTGTGTTTTTATGGTATAAATATACATATACATTATACATACATACTTCTACTCTACATATATAAATACAGATTTTTTTTATACAAAGAAAAAGAACATATACATTGATGGTAATGTCAAACCAACCCTTATGCTTATTAGGACCAACAACACCAGTCCCTGGAAAATTTATTTATCTTCAAATATATGTATTATGTATATGTATACATAAAACAACAACATTTATTGATTAATCACTGATGGAAAAAATATATAATTTGAAAAAAACGTAACATTAGAAAATGCTACACAATGAATGTTACGTCATTCAAATTATTCTTATTTCACATACTCGAAGGTATGTATTTCGTTTTGATTTTTATTTTATATACCAATAGAAATAATGTTGAGATTCGGATTTAAAGATTAGATGAATTAAGAAAAGTATAAACAAATAGTTGAGAATTTTATGAAAAACGTATTACATAATAAAATTTGTTTTTTATTTGAAAAAAACACTCTTTAATTTTTATACAACAAACAATTGTAAAGAATATTCATATTTTTTTTAATTTTGAAAAGCAAGATTTTGAAAAGGAAGATTTTGAAAAGCAAGATTTTGAAAAGCAAGATTTTCTAAAGCCAGATTTTGAAAAGCAAGATTTTGAAAAGCAAGATTTTTAAAAGCAAGATTTATAAAGTTAATTGAATACAAATGATTTTAAAAACCCTAGAAATAACATAAAATCATAAAATTGATTGCAGCACGATAACAGTAAGTGGTGGAAATTTTTGATCTATTAATTATTCTCTACAATTTTTTGTTACATTCATTTTTCTCTAATTCGAAGAAATTTTGAAATAAATTATTAAAAACCTTAGAAATGAAATAAAATTGATTGCTGCGCCATAACGGTAAGTTGCGGAACTTCTTAGTGTATATGTAAATATAATTTTCATTTTTTTATCTTCTATAATTGTTGTCATATTCATTTATCTAAATTCCGAATATATTTCAAGTAAATGAAAGTTTTATATCAAAATTAGGTATACGCAGTACCTCACCCTCCCTTATACCTCCTTACTATAAAACTGTCAACATTTCAGCATTTTAGCTTTAGCCATTTAGTCGGAATCTTGATTACAGACGGATGGATGTTACAAACTCCGTACCAAAGTTATAATACTCTTCGATTAACATCATACGACCCGTATAATATTATAAATATATCTGTTAAAAAACTGCTGTTCTTAAATGGAATGTACGAATATTAAAAAGTTTACTAACCAACATTTCTAATTTTGGAAATTTTTAAAAAATTCTTTTCTTTTTTTTTATATTTTCTATTTCTTAAAATCAGTAAACTAAAATTAATAATAAATATGCCCATACGATTTTGTGTTAATGTAAAATTAAAAATAATATGCCAAATTCCAAAAATTCGTTTTGCTAAAATAAAATTTTCAATTTGCTATTTTTTACTGGCCTAAAATTCGTTTTACAATTAACTCAGGGGGTTTGTAAATGAAAAAAAAGTGCACTCGGTACTCTTTACGCAAAGAAATTTACATAATATTTAAATTCGCTGAGGTCATTTAATAAAATTTTTAAATAATAAATAAATTTGATAAGCTGTAGGATGTAGGTATTATTATATATGTAAAATAGAATAAAAACATTATATTGCGAATTAATTTTGATACAAAATACTACTGTGACTTGGAAAACTTTTAATTAATCCTCTACTCGGTCATCGGCAGCGGCAGCGACATAGAAAAAATAGCAAAGTAAGAATACGAAATTCTGTACAGTTGACTAGGCACTAGGCATAAAATTGGACTACTACGGACTAGTATACATATATAGATAATAATGTACTTATTTTATAAAACATTAAAAAAAACAAATTGTTATAACATAATACCATGTTTCTAATTGGAACATACTAAACATCGACATCTATATTATGCTAGAATAAACATAGCGTTATGGGAAAAGACAACAAAAAGAAATAAGAATAAACATTTTGAGACAACGATAGGCAAGAAAAAATGCTCATAATAATGATGAAAAGAAAGAGCGGAATGCATAAAGATTTTGCAAATTTAGTATTAGCATTAGTAATATTTTTTAACCCCAGATTGTATGACTGTGTCGCATTTCTACTTTTTATACCCGTATGATGTTAATCAAAGAGTATTATAACTTTGGTACGGAGTTTGTAATGCCCTTTAACACCCATCGTAGACAGCATTGTCTTTCTCGTGAAATTCTAAGTTGAAATATGCATGTCCGTTCCTCCTTACGTCTGTCCGTAATCATGATTCCGGCGAAACGGCTGAAACTAGAAAGCTAAAATTTTGACAGTTTGTTATGTTGGTGTTTATTAATAAAATCTTTATTTTCCGTAATCTAAATATTTTTCGAATTACATAAAAGTGATTACAGCGCCATAACGGTATGTCGTGATACTTGTTGGTCTTTGAATGAGATCTTCATTTGTGTACTCTTTATAATTGTTGTCATATTAATTTTTTCTACATTCCGACTATCTTTTGAGTAAATAAATGGTTTATATCAAAATGAAATGTACGTACGTATACTGTACCACAGCCTCCCCTATTTTTTTTCCGATTTGCTTCAACACAATAGAGAGATCTTACTCTATTACCTAATAAACTGTCAGAATTTAAGCTTTCTACCTTCTAGCTTTCTAGTCAGTATCATGATCACGGACAGACGAACAGACGGACTTAGAATTTGACGAGAAAGACACTGCTGTTAACCCTTTCGCCACAAATTAAAAAAAAATACGCTTTATGTTTGGTTCAAATTTGTCTCTTTTCGTTTTATGAACATATGTATCGCACCCCCTGGGGGGTCCTTTCTAAATTTTTTTTCTGTCATTTTTATTCTATTTTAATTATTGCAGCATGAACAAACTAAAAGAAACTTCGGTGAGTATGGTGGTAGCTTTCCGGGTCGAAATGATTAAAAAAAACGATGAATATTAACCCTTTAACGCCGGCTGTACCCATTTGAGGACATGTACTTAAGTTATTATTATGTACACGATTTTTTAAATACCGCGCTAATTTGCATTCTTGTACAATATTTCAAATGACTTATCAAATTTATTATTAATAATTGCAATGCAAAATAGTCTAATTTATAAATTAAAAAAAAAAAATTAATAAAAAAATTACATTTTTTTGTTATGCCCTTTTCCATTCATGCTGTAAAAATTACTAAATTTAGTTCAGCCGTTTGGTTTTAGGCATTATTGGGTTAAGGGACGTTACAAACTTCATACTAAAGTTATAATACTCCTTTGATTAACATTATTATACAGGTAGAAAGCACATACGGCACATAATAATATTGTAGATGTTATATATAAAAAACAATATAAGATGAAAACAAAGAATTATTTTGGAAATCGTGTTAAAACAAATAATTCATCGAAGAAATTAGTATTTATTCCTTTTTGTGGACCGTGTTATTTGAAAACCGTATTAAAACCAGTAAAGAAGTAAAAATTGGCTACGCCGATTATAATATACCCGTATGAGTACTTGTTTATTATTTACAA
>JANSTT010018242.1:0-14362 GCA_026745375.1 Platyura marginata
AGAATCTGTTCGAATCATTTTAAAAATCAGTTCAAGGGACCATCCAACTTTAAACTGCTCCCTATTGCCATTCCTACATTACTTGAGAATATGGCAGGCAGTAGTAAAGCTAATGGTAAGTAGTTTTTGATAATATTTTCAACATCTAAATATATTTCATCAAATTTTGTAGATCTAATACCAACTTAGATAGAGGAATCTCGACAAATGGAAATATCTGACTCATGTGGACATCAAAAGACAAAAGACTGGTACTTATGGATTGAACAATGATTATTTTTTATAGATATCTTAAGCATTACATAAAATTATTTTTATATTTTCTTTTTATTATAGGTAAATATGTATGTATTGCCATAAATATATATTTTTTCAAATACATTGAATTGACTTTTTTTTAATTTAAATTTTTGGTAATAGGTACTGTCTTTATATACCTAAAATCATAAAATCATTTTATTTTATATGAGATTGGGTTTGTCTACTCCTCTTGTAATAGGTATATATTTCAAATAAATCGCGCAAACAAATTGCTTTTTTGATATAAGTAGTATAAAAATGGCGATTGTGAATTCCGAAACGTCAACCATTTCATCTGACATTTTTTAGAGTATCGACAATCCACTAGTATAATAGATCTATGGCGTAAACGAAACAAAATCAAAAATATACAGATGACGTATGGCTCACTAAAATTTTTCTGCTCCCTAGCGCCCATCAATTTCCATAGAAAAAAAATCTTTCGCATAACTGCCTATACACAAAATTTTAAACGAATTTTGATCAAAGTAAAATCTCTGTTCCCTGTGTGTTAGAAAGAAAACGAAATAAATTTGAAGGAGAATAGATAGTCACATTCATACTTAATAGGTAAAATGTAAGAATGGATAAGTAGAAAAAGAAAGGGGTAGACAAATTAAAATACGTGATTTTGTTATGAAAGAAGTTCTCATATGTATGCTCTTTAAAATTTAAATGCCAATAACATTCAGGGTTACTAACAATAACATTTTAATAAGAATTTTTTTTTTATTATTACAATAATCATTTGATTATAAAATGATAAGAAATAAAAATTAAAAAACGTTTTTTCTTATTTTATTGTTAATCACCCAAGGCGAAAATTTTCCTTTTCCTATATACATATACATACATATACTGTCCTGCTAACCATAAATACCTAACTATATTTTTCAAAATAATGAATTATTAAAGTTTTTCTGTTTATAAAAAATACTAGTCCTAATCCTAACTGATACACATAAAACTTTTATATGAAATATTTGTAGATAAGCCTTTTAGGTATAAGTATATGAGCTTATTACATATACATATGTATGTAGAATTTTGTAGATAGGCTTTTTTTTATTATGAAAATATCTTATAATCGACATTTTTTAACTTCTATTAAGATAGGTTCCGCTGTGCTGGTTCTATATGTGAAATAAACTAAAAAAAATATTTAGTTGTGTTTTTTATGCTTAGCAGGGCAGTATAGGGCTCAATAATTATTACTTGAACCGGGCACCAAAATATCTAGCTACGGGCCTGAGTGTTCTATTTTAAATTCTAATTAATAAGAAATAATAGCGTAATAATACATAATACTCCTATAATTATAGATTTCAGTTATAAAATTGCACATTCATTTTATTATCAGTACACATAACTGGTGCTAGGATAACAACTCTATTTTATTTATTACACGTTAATTAATTATTTTATTCATTCGAACAATTTCGCTATTTTCTGGCAGACTTGACTATCGGCATTCGGCAATACCAACTGTGAGAAAGGCCAAAACAGTAGTAGTAGTACGACTAAAAAAAGACATTTTACGTCTAATCATTTTTAATAAAATTTTCTAAATTGTAAGTGGCTTGATTATTTAAAAAAAAAAAAATGATGAATAATTATTTTTTGTAATGGATATGTTTTCAATCGGAAATCGCAAAAATGTAATTAGCTAAAATAGAAGCGAAACTAAGTGACTTTAAACTAATAATATCATTTCCGCATGAAATTGAAATATAAATTGAATTACTGAAGAGATTTTTACTTAAATTAAACGTAAAATATAAACGCAAAGAATTTTGTGCTATGGCGTTTTTCTATTACTAAAGTAGTTATACCGAGGTATCAATAACAAATTTGGAAAATTACTAATTGATAATTGTATAAAAAAAAATGAATTCCAATAAGGGCGTAAAAAGGCATCCAAATTTTACAATTTACAACTCTACCAACAACAAAAAAGTATTGGACCATCGTACGAAATCCTTCCTACCTTCCTATACATCGGTATAGAAATTTAAAGTATAGGTACATACCTACACATACCTGTAGTACATGTACTTTTGCTTATTACCTCGTGGGGTGACGTGGATGAAAGTGAATTCTACATTCTACTTATGGCAAATGTCCACGTATGTTAGTAACCTACACTACACATCCCTAACGTTTTTCCAATATCGTTCATTACATCACCTCTTCCAATATTGGCCTATACATATATTACATATGTATGTACAATATATGTATAGCACGATTTTGAATATACTATATGTATATATAGTATGTATAGAAAAAAAAACAAAAAGAACTTTTCTCAAATTTTTTCAAAGTATTGAAAAAATCAGTTAGTAAATTGTATGGCTTGTGAATTTCTTATAAGATTCGTCAGTTTTTATGTTGTTTTTAAATAGTTTTCTTATGTTATGTTATATTTACCATAAAAGATTTTTTTTCCAGGTGAAAAAATTTGTAATAGGAGACCGTCGGAATCGACATTTTTTAAAACTTCAAGACGTTTGGGGAGGTTATGTGCAAAGTTTTCCAAAACCACTATTTACAACTTTCCCGCACTATATTGATATCGATTTCAATAAAAGTGCATTTCGATTCGCCCTAATATATATACACTCGCTATGCACGGTAGATACGTTCCACGATAAATCCGTGAAAATCGAAACCGTGTAAAACGAGACATAACATTAAATGAGTGCTGCGTTCAACATAAAATAATATTTCATCATTTTCTTTGTATTCATTGTCTGACGGGAAGGAGTCCAAAAGTACCAAAAGAAAAATGTTTTTTTTATTAATTCTGATAATTGTAGATTAAAAAAATTTTCACTCTCGAAAAATTTGTTTTTTTCTTATTTTAATTCAGTCTACCAAAAATTATTAAATTAAATCAAAAAACGTCTTAAGTCATTTTGAAATCAATTCTTATTTTCCAAACTGTGTATGCACTATCAAACTGTGTATGCACTTATTACATTTTTATTCGAATAAAGGGTAGGTCAAGAGTGTTTATTTTTTATACCAGTCATGATTTTTACTAAATACCTAGATTGTCTCTACAAAAAATGCTCTGCAGGTCTTTAGCTTAATGTGTTTTATAGTTTTTCTTTGTTTTAAAATGCCCAACAAAAAAAATAATTTGCAATAAAATCACGCAAATTACCTATGTATATTTCAAAAATATTTTATTGATACTTTGCACCTTGAAAAAATTTCACAAAAACAATTGTTTCTATCCTAATTGTAATTTTTGTAGAATTAAAATCGTTGTTTGGCGGTTTGTTTTTAGCAGAAGTTAATTTTATACTGATATTTAAAGAACAAAAAAAAAAAAAGTAATTGACAAAAATAGGAAGGAAGTGGAAAGGGTATGTGTAAAGAGTATAAGTAAACATTTTAAATTACTGTTAAATGTTCTTCTCCTTTTAGGCTCCAAATTTTCTTTTATTGGCATCACTCTACCCTTCATTCTATTTCTTTACAAAATAATTGTTACACTTTGCACTACATCTTTTTTTCACTATCTTTTTCCACTCACAACTATCCTTGAACTATTCCAATAATGGACTGTTTTGATTTAAAAATAATTTTGTATTTGCTCAAAATATTCATATTTACAGTCAAGAGTTCGAACAAAGAACAAATAAAAATATCTACATCCAACATAGATTGTTAATACGTGACTCAGAATAGCATCTTGTTTAACCAATAATATGACAGATACGTCAAAAAAATTGTATTTATTCGAAATTGACTCGATGAAATTGTTTAAAAATTCCAGTAGGTAGAGATTGCAATTTAACGATTGATTTTATTTTTATTCAGTATTGTTAAGAATAAATTTTGTGCTCTGTAATATAAAATAAAAAAAAACTAATTTTTGGAATTTTTCTCAATGCTCATTTTTATTGAAAAAATAATGCAATGTTGTGGTCCATTTTTTTACATGAAGTGAGTATTCTATATTATATATATTCTTTGATACTATATACATAAAACAAGAGTGGAGGGTTGAAATTGAGTCTACATAAACAATCGTACCATTGTCTTTCTCGTGAAATTCTAATTCGAAATATGCATGTCCGTCCGTCCGTCCTAGAAAGAAGCTAAAAAGCTGAAATGTTGACAGTTTATTATGTTGTCCCAGAGAGTTCCACGAAATACCGTTATGGCGCTGCAATCAATTTTATGTCATTTCTAGGGTTTTTAATCATTTTACCGAATTATAATAAATAGAATAGAATAGAATAGAATTATATAAATAGACACGTACGAAGTTGTAAATAATTAAAAAGTACTCATACGGGTATACTATAATCGGCGTAGCCAATTTTTCCTTCTTTACTGGTTTTTAGTAAAATTTAGTACAAATTTGAGAATTTTTTTTCGTATGTCAAATTTATAGACAAATTTCATTTTTATTGTTGATAGTTAATTTTGATGGTTAATTTTGGTAACTTATCATTTTCACGTGATTTTACTGTTCATACACCCATAGTTTATCGCCACGTCAGCAATCATTCATTGGTATGGTTACGTTATTAACTTACAGGTGGTTGATACCTAGATAGGTAGGCGCAGACAATAAATATGAAACAGAAAATATAAATCAATATTTTCTGAAAACAAATTTTCATATGTCGAATAAAAATCAACTAACGGAGATTGCATTAGCGTCATTCTAGATTATGCTTTGGGAGGGAGGGGGTTGGGGTGTTATTTGTCAATATTTTAAAAGCACTATTAAACATTTTTCTTAAGATGTTGTATGTAAATTCATCGAAATTGTATTGATCTTTCTTAACCTTAAATATACGTTCTTATTGCGACTTGCGAGAGAAACGAACAAGTTTCCTAATAACATTTTAAGTAAATTCTTTAGGAGAATTGTTCAATTGCCAATCAACCCCATTAACGTCAATGAAGGCATGTTTTCCCTTTCACGACCTGTGCTCCGATTTATTGTATTAGGGTAAATATATGTATAGAAACACAACAAAGAAGACAATATGTATGTATGTATATTTATGTTGTATTTAATATGTATGTATGTGTATATATGTATGTATATATTTATTTTTCAATATTGATAATTACCTATGTACATATTTGTAATTATGTATTCAATAATAATTGTAGTACCTATAAAATATATGAATTACGTATTTAAAATACGATGAAATAAAATAATCAGATTTCACTAGAGACTAGTACTAGACATATTATAGGGAAAATGATAACATTTTATTCTATATCTATATCAGCGATTCTCAAATAAGGAGTCGCGACCCAAAATTAAAAATGAGAATGTGTTTTTGAAATATTAAAATTGTTTACATAATATTGTAAAATGTAAACTCCACTCATCAATAAGTGACATCAATGTCTGTACTAGAACTGAGCTTTTTTGATTTAGCTTTCTTAACCCTAGGTGGGTAAAAAAGCTGACTCCACAACTAGTCGCCATATCTGTTGGTCCTCAGTCAACATAAATTTATTCGAGGCTCTTGTGAAGTTTTCTTGAACTGGTTTTGGACTGAGTTTTTTTACATCAGTTATTCTGCAGGGAAAACCAAGTTGAAAAATATTTCCCAATTTATATTCAAATTATGATTTCTTTTAATAATTGCATTTGATTTGTTAGGGTGGGCCGCGAAATTAATATGAGTTGTAAATGGAGTCGAATGAAAAAAAGGTTGGGAAAAGCTTTCTATATTATTGTGAAGGATCGTTGCTACATTTTTAAATAATTCCGGGCTGGTCAAATAACAAATCTGGTTTGGAAATATTTTTCCATTTTCCAAAGATTAGAATAGGAAATGGATTTGGTTGTACCTACTCACCCTTTCCCAGCATTTTTCAATATTTAGTAATTAAATGAAGAGCTATAAACTTGAAATTAACTAATTAGGAGTTTTTAACTAATATTTGTTCAAGTATTAAAAATAGAAAAAATCCCTTATACTTATACAACTCCACATACATTTTTTGTAGGATAATAAAATTTTCAGTTCACCTTATCATCATCATTGAATTTGAAAATTTGATATTTATTGAAGAATTGTTTAGATTTAAAGTTAAAAAAAAAAATCTCATTTACAATATAATTTATATTTCCTTTATATAATAATTTACAATTAATTTTAATTTGTTTATGCTGAAATCATAACTGAATGTATCCTATTTCACTTGATAACGTGTCTTACGTCACTATTTGTTTATTACAATTTTGTTTTTGTACTTATATACAGAAGAATATTAAAATATGAAAAAGAACAAAAACCATAAAATATAGGTTAAAATTCTTATGTGATAGATAAATAATAATATACTTCTGAACCATGTCCATTTAACTTGAGTAAAATATATTTGAAGAAAGTTTGATTTTTTTCTGTATGTATGTTGTATGTACATATATCAAACAGATATATTGTGTTAAATTAGGGTGGATCAAATTGGATAAAATCTTTCATATACTAGCATTTTGATCAGTTTATTTTCTATGTGACAATTTTTAATTTTTTTTTTTCTTTTTAAAGTGCACTTTAAATGGTTCAGATGTATATTATGAAGCTGCTAACAATATACTTGTTTCCTGACTAAACGTAAAGTCTTGTCCATGACATGATCAAAACAATCCAAGAAATATACATTTTGGGCGTCTATCGTTGTTAATTCGAACATCTTCAGATTATTATCAAATTTTCTTCAAAAATGTGATTTTATCACTGACTTTAATAAACACAAATTGACAAAGATGTCTAAAGAACACTTTCCATATGATTTACTTGAAAATATTTAATATGTGTGGACAAGACATTAAAATTGTATTGTGTGATTGATTGACTTACAATTAATTAAGTTGTTGGAAAATTTCTTCATGTCAACAAATTAAATTGTTTAAAATAATGCACATGCAATTATGTACATGCATTATTACTCGTATTATATGAAAAATTTCATTTTTATTGATTATGCATTTTTAAGTAAATTGATTACTTACTCCACTAATGTAAATGTAAATGTTACATTTACATTAGTGCAGCAAGTAATCAATTTACTTAAAACTTATGTGTTCATATAATATTTATGTAACATATATTCGTGCAACGTATAATGGAGAATATTTGATAAATAATTATTAATTTATTGATCATTTTTCAGAAGGACCACAAATTGAGATTTGAATTTTTTTTGTTTCTTTTTTTATTTATTATTTTCCTCTTCATATCATAGAATAAAATAACAATAAACACGACATGGCAAGAGTCATCGATCCATTTTCTTTTTAATAACGCTGACAATCAAGATGGTGTCCAAAATAAAATTATTTTTGCCTATTTTTCAATCAATTTGTACCAAGTACGATATTATTTTAACTAAGCATCAAGAGTTCCTTTAAATAGGCACTATATTTGCGTAACTAAATACTTGATTTGGATAAACTTTGCCATTAACATGAATTACGTAATGAAAGCGAAAAATTTAGCATCGCTGTAAATACGTAAGTTTTGTCAATGGCAAAATGTGTATTTGTTTAAATTACAAGTTTAACTTACATATTAGTCGATTTCTCCCAAAAAAAAAATATTTTCGACATTGCTCTTGACATTTAAATTTCGAATAATTCATAATCGGCCATATTACTTTCGAAATCGACGAACCCGAACTGCATGCTAGAAAAATTACTCTTTCGAAACAACTTCCTGAACAACTTGTTCGACCATTCGCAGCAAAATCACAATAGATACTTCGAATTTTCCAATCGATCCAACGTAATGTATATTAATTATTAAGAATACGAAACAAATTGATGACATCTGGAGTTTTTTTTAATAACAATTATGTATTCTATTTGTATATATTAAACAATTTTAAAAAAAATGCAACGTTTCTGGAAATAATCTCTGAAAATTTTTAGATTACTATGTTTAAATTTTCGAAAAATAATTTAACAAATGGTATGATGATATAAATAATATAAATGATAAATAAATGATAAATAATATAAATGATATAAAATTAAAATGTGGCCTTGGAATAATGTTTATAATTTTCATATATCGTCGGCCTAGAAAGCAAACCCCGTATTTAACCACTTTTTTCCAAAATTTACTTTTTAATCGATATCGATGTATCACCCGTTTTCACATCGATATCGAATAAAAAGTAGATTTTGGAAAAAGTGGTTGATACGTGTTTTTTTTTCTACGCCGACGATATGTAGGAAAAATTGTTAAATCATAAATCATAAATTATGACGACATGCACATCCGCAAAATCAATTTACGAACGATGGAAATATTCGATATTTTTAAGATAAATCATAAAAGTTGATTTTGATTTTGGAAAAAAATTTTTTTTTATCATTTTCAGAGTCTCTATATAAATTTGATGGATTTCAGAGGGACATTTTTTAAAAATATTCTGCCTTCTACAATAATCAATCACAAATTACATTTAAATGTAAATATCACACAATACATATTTATGTACATATCGGACATTACTTAATGTACACTAAACAAAATTAAACATTTTTCGAAATATTATTATTACATTTTCGTTATAATATTAATGTTAATACATTTATTTATATTTTTTGTTTTTCCTAAATACATAAATTTTGAATATTTTTAATTTATTAATTTATTTTAATACGTATTCGTTAGCAGTTTTATTGAAAACAGGAAGGATTTGTTAATTTTTTTTTTTTTATATATTTTTTGATTGAAATTTATTTATTATAAATAACATAGCTTCAGGGTTGTTTCATTAAAATAAATTTTCATTTGCTTTTTCTCAATAAAAAAAAAACTTTTTAATTAGTGAAAAAATAATATAAATCAATTTAGATAACGAGTCCTGTTAAAGCTTAAAAGTTTCAACATCAATTGAAATGTTACTATAGCAACACAGCAAACCATGTACAATGTGCATGTACATAATGAAAGACATGCTTTATATGCATTTCAATTCACTAAAAATAAGCAAAAAGTTTTGATAATTTTCAATTAATTTATTTACCCACCATCGTTCAATTAGCACATTGGTATTGTTTATTTTCAATAATAAAATAATTATCGATAATGCTTGAATGTAAAATGGTATAGTAGCGTGTTCGATTGTACTTTGGTAGGCAGAGAGAAGGCAGAGAGACAATTTCAAAATATACTCAGTAATCCATCATTACAGTAATTAATTAACAGTAATGGCCAAAAAAAAACCTCAACATCAATAAATGTAAAATATCAAATGCAATTTATGGAGAATATTTAGAAAATGTTATTAATTATAAAAAAACTACTTTTTTTTGAAAATAGTTAACACTAATATACCTATTTTATCAAAAGAATCATATCAAATTTCACTTCAAATTCGGAGAATATTTCGATTTGAAAAAAATTACTCTAGTTTTGGGCGATCGACTAAACACTAAAGGACAAAATAACGCTTATTATCAAAAATTAAGCGAATAGATAAATAATGCAATAAAAACTACATTAATCTGAAGTAGAATTGAGAAAAAAAGCGATTATTTTGGATTGTTTTTGTCAAACGTAAAAGCTGGCAATAAATGGCAACGTGGCATTGCAAGAAACAGGCTCTTTTATAGTAATTTTGTAAGGAACATTCTGGAAACGTTAGAAATGAACATTTAGTAGAATATTAATTTAAAAATTCATAAAAAAATCTATAGAACAAATTTAAGTCATTTGTGTTCATTATCCCCCAACCCACCCACACAACGTTATTTTCTTTATTTTATACGTAGTTAGTTCAATGGAAAAATAGAGTAAAACCAAAAAAATATCAAAAAGTCCATACCAAAAAAAAAAAAAATTAAAAATAAATTAATTTAGCATCTTCTAATGAATAAAAAAACAACCCTACCGGTATGTAGCGTGATCCAATAATCCATATAGGTATCTATTAATAAAATAAAATGGGCAAACTGTTTTTTTTTTTTTTAAACTTATGTACTATCAAATATAATTATTTGTGTTTGAATAATTTTGTTCATGTAATTTGTTAAAAACTTAAAACCATTTTGAGACGTATAATAAAGTTAAGTCAGAACATTGTTGTTATTTGCGTCTCTACAATTATTCAATTGATGCAAAAATAATTGTAACAGTTCCCACTTTATTCTCATACACAAAAATTGTAATAACTATATTTAAAATTATTTAAACTTAATGGTTACCACCTTCTTATAAAAATAATGTAGAAAAGTTAAATGTTTAAAGTTGCGAAGTAATGTAGATTGTGATTATTCTGAAAAATTCAAATTAAATGTTATTAGAATGAAAAATCTCAAAATATGTAGTGTAATTAGTAGAGTTACTGAAAATAATTACCAAGAGTAGTTTTTAAATGATAATTTTTAATTCGAAGGAATAACTCCTCTAGAAAAATATACATACAAGGCCATAATTTTTGCTTAATCTACCCTCTTGAAAGTGATACAACAACTGGGGAGAATGTCAATATTCGCTACTGTAGCGATATAACTTGCTCGAATAGACAAATTACTGGGACTATAACCAGCATTTCTCTCTTCATGCCTTAGGGTGACGCATCATTTTTAAGAGTTTTGTTATAGAGTGGTTATTAGGCATACAGAGAATTTTTGTCATAAACAAATCTATATTTTGATTTTTTTTTTTAACACAATTAAGATATTAACCTGTTACCCGGGGAAGACGAAATATTTCGTCATATCAGGAAGACATCTCCAGTGGGGATAACAGCTTTTTTCGTCATGAATATTTTTAAACCTGTTAACTGGGGAATTTGTTTCTACTCGTTACACAATGGGAACTTTTTTTGGCTAAATTTCAGCTTACGCTCTCCAACCAGTTCCCCCTCCTCCGGAAAAAGTTTCCATTATAAAATGAGTTGAAAATTTAATTCCCCGGTTAACAGGTTAAGGGAAATAATAATAAATTCTGTTTGAAAAAACTGTTCCCCGTAGAATCTATACCATTAGAAGCTTCAATATGTTGTCTATATTCAATGTTCGCTAAAAAAAATTGATAATACAATAGGGCAGAGGACCCTTAGAAATGGGCTTAAAATGTGGACAAATATTAAAATTATTAGAATTTGTTTCTACATCATTCCTCAAAAGTAGAATCTTATGGGAGATTTTTTTAAGTGTATTTTGGACTATACCCTATAAATCAAAAATATTGACTAAGGCGTTTATTTTGGAATTTGTGTGTTAATCAAATAATTTGGAAGGTCCTTAATGCATCTTCACCCCCACGAATTTTTTCACTTAGCGTTTTACCAGTTATTTGGAGATACGATAGTCTTCTTCGGAATCAGCAATCAAAATATTTATGTACCTTATCTATGTGAGATCATCAGTTGAATGTATATAACCATGTTGTTGTAATATATACAAACGCCGTTCAACAGCATCTTTAACTAAAAAGAAAAAAATATAAAGAAATTACAAAGATAAGGGCAAAAAATTAATGCTGAAAACAATTACATGTTGCAAGTATTGCCTTATCCTGTGGGTGATTGCACTTTTGAGATAATGAATGTAATAAAATTTGGGCCGTTTGATAACGATTAAAACTATCCGCAGGATTTCCAAATAGTTCATCTAATGATGCAGCTCGGCACTAAATAATTAATCATTAAATAGGCATTTGATTCTCTTACACAACATCAACATTTATACCATTGCAATAGCGTGATTGTACAGAATTTTATCAGCAGTAATATGAAAAGCACTAGCCTTTTGTAATAGTCCAGATCCATTTAATTTTTTCGATTCCAGCAGTGTAGCTCTATATTTAAGGTTCATAAGAGATAGAACTAAAAAAAAAAAAAGGATATGTGATAAATCAACTGAAAGTTATAGTTTTCTTTGAATTTACCATGTTTTACGGTATTTGAAGGTTTAAGCTGCCCTTGTTGTAATTGCTGAGATGCTAAATTTAATCCTGACGATAACAACTGTAACGTTCTATAAGAGAATTGAGTAAAAAATCGTTATCGTTATCGTTATCGTCATCGCATGGAAATGTTAACAATCTTACCGAACTAATAGAACTAATCGTTCGGCTCGTTTACAGTGTTCAGGTGCATGTGGTGCCATTGGCGGTGCATCGGCTGACATTAATGCTGACAGAGGAGCACATCTAGAATCAGCTACTTCTAATATACAATCGGTAAGGGCCAATACAAAATGTAATTTTGCAAGTGTTTCATTGTGTTCTCGTTCGAGCAGAGTTTCGGCAGGAAGCTCGGGCGCATGAAATATCGGATGATCATCATCATCATTATTTACAGTACCATTTAAAATGTTTTGAAGGCCGGGTGTTGTACTCATTTCGGGCAATGTAAATGCACGTTGTCCCAAAATGTGATGATTATTATTTTCCATTATTAACGTTGGTGTACCCAATGCAGGCAATTTGCTTAGTACACTTGGTAGTACAGGTGAACTTGTACCAGATCTTCGTAGTGGCGATGGATGAGCGGCTGGACTTACTTGCCATGTGCATGGTGGTGGTGGCGTTTCGGACAATGAGCCACCAGATGTTGATCGACGACGACCACCGCCCGGTGGTGTACCAATAGCAAACTGTACAGGAGGTGGTGAAATTGAGTTAATGTCATTTGTGTTGATGTTGCGTTGCTCCGATCGTTTCATATTAATTGGCTGTGATCGAGGAATGGAATTAGTTGTGATCTAAAGTGTAATTTGTAATTTTTAAAAACTAAAAGAACACTTATCAAATTAGTTGGTATATATACTTTTGGAGGTGTAGATGGTCGTGCTAGTTTTCTATGTCCAGTTGGTATGGGCTTTGGTTCTGATATAGGCAGAGAACTTGGTCGTGGAGGACTCGCTTGTGCACTTAGCGGAGCTGTTGTCGCTCGACCGAATTTACTTAAAATAATTGAATAAAATTATTCCTTGTTTTGTCTCATCAAAAATCAATATATACGAGTATGTATGTATGTAATAATAGATTCTTACTTTCTTTCATATCTAACAACACCTTCATCCATAGGCAAATTCTTTGGTACCACCACAAAATCATCAGAATTTTCTGGGCTAGTTGAGGAACTCTGACCACTCAGTCCAATGTTATCTGGATCAACTGTAAAATTATTAATTGAACTATGTTTCATCGTATTATGTTAATAAGAAACCAATATCTGAATGAATTGAGAACATAATTTTAAAAAAGAAATAATTTTTCAAAAACACAATAACCAAAATATTCACACTTTACCAGCCATCAAATTAAATTATGAAAATAAATTGTTGCAAATACAAACATTAAATGGTTTATAATTAGTTTTTGGCATTTCATACAATAAGTAAAATATCTAAATTAGTGTAGTGTAGTGTAGTGTAGTGAGATGTAAGAGTACGAATGTTTATTGTATTGCAAATGATTTGCATTCTTCCACATAGTGTAAGTATTTAAATTTATTGTAACGTTCTGCTCAATACCAACTAAATCGTCTATTATATTCTACTTGAATTATTGTTAAACATAGAATAAGACGTTGGTAATATTTTTTTTTTGTAAAACTGGACCAATTGGCGCATAAATTAAATAATAAAAGGAAAATATTAACATTTGTATTTACTTTATAGGTAGAGCTGAACAAGTAGTATCAATAACACAGTGCAAACATTCACTTTAATATTAAGAACAACGGCAAGACATTGGCTATAGATACATGATTATGAGAATTTATCAAAGAAGTTTTTTTTTGATGATTTGATGAGATTTTTAGGTTATGGAGGAAAAAACGGACGCCGACAATAGCTCAGATTGCATTAGTGTCTCTGCTATTGAAGTTCTCGGAGCAATTGTCTTAAAAGATATAATTTGAGAAAAATAAATAAATTGATTGTTTCAAAATTATATAGCCTCCCTTTCTATAAGTCATATCATACATTTGATACAATAAGGAATTAAAACCAGTAAAGAAGGAAAAATTGACTACGCCGATTATAATATACCCGTATGAGTACTTGTTTATTATTTACAACTTTGTACGTGTCTATTTT
>JANSTT010018243.1:0-14356 GCA_026745375.1 Platyura marginata
AGACGGACAGACGGACAGACGGACAGACGGACAGACGGACAGACGGACAGACGGACGGACATGCATATTTCGACTTATATCACGAGAAAGACAATGGTGTTGAAATTTATTTTCTACGATGAGTATTAAGCGGCGCGGGCGTTACAAACTCCATACTAAAGTTATAATACCCTTCGAATAACATCATACGGGTATAAAAATTAAAGATAAAAACAGCAAATAACAAATATTTATTCAAACAAAATAATCTAGAACCTAACAAATCCAAAGTCAAAAGAATTAGGTTAATCAAGAAAAAAAATCACAACGTGAAAATTTATTTTAAATAAAACAAAAACGGTAACCAGAGATATTGGTGACTCAACACTTTCACTATTCTTCATCTTTACAATTTTCTTATTTTATTTTTAAATATCAAAGGCACAAATTCATGACCACCATCATGTGTTGGTTGTAGCTTTTGCGGTTTTTAGCCTTTATGCTTTTAAGTCTTTTTATCTTTCTCTACCTGATCGGGCCATCATCACCGTAAATAATATCTGGTTAACGAGCTTTTACCATTTATTCTTCTGCTTATTCACACTTTGAAATATTTCGCTTTTGATTTTATTTCAATAATTATCATTTATGGTTTGAATTCAGTTTATATAAGAAAACAAATGCAGCGTAACAATATTCGGGAAAAAAACGAGAGTCAACGTGTTCATTTTTAACCCTAAATCGCAATTTTTTTATGACACAAGCGCAAGAGTGAGTATACAATTGTTGTGAAAAATAAAATTAATAATTTTTTTTTCGTCTTTCCATAAAACTTAAAAATAGTAAAAAAAATCCGGTTAAAAAAGTTTTTCGTTTTTCGTCTTTTCTTGTTCAGCGGAGTCCAACGAACTCTGTTTTGCGCTTTAGGGTTAATAGAACAACTCAAATTTTTCTTCACCTTATCATCAATTTATTTACTTTTCTTACGATAAATTTATAAAATATGTTCAGTTATTGTTTCATCATTTTATTCATAAAACTTTCGAAAAAAACAACTTCACAATGAACAGTACACGACCTTATCCTTAGTCAATAAGACTTATTTTGAATGTTGCAAAATTTCATGCTTAATATGCAAATTGTTTCTTTCTTGTTACTTAATCATCAAAATAGTAAAAATATTCAAAATGTACAGTAACGATTTTATCAATCTCTGCAAAACTTTCTACAATTACCCTATTTTCGTGATCGTAATTGAACCCAGAAACCATTTTCAGCATCAATATTAGCAATTGATTTCTTCAATTGTATAGGATCCTGAGTTTTTTCACATTTTTCCACATAAAATTGAGATACAAAATAATAAAGAACTGTCTTACATTCCATTATAGCAAATCTTGATGCAATACAACTTCTAGGTCCAACACCAAATGGCATATAAGTTCCAGATACTATATTATTTTTATTTTCGTCACTAAAACGTTCCGGATCAAATTTCTTAGGATTATCGAAATATTGAGGATCCATATGAAGTCCTTGTGATAGAATCCAAACAGAATCACCAACATTAAGTTGTACTTTGTCACCATTAGAATTTTCCATAACATAAGGTTTAGTAACAAAACGATCATTGATTCCCGCAATTGTCCATCTTCTTAGCACTTCTGAGATAACCATATCTAAATACTTCATTTTTTGCAGTGCCTCATATGTTATCGGTTTTCCACCTAATTTTTCTTGAACTTCAACGATTTCATCGTATAATTTCTCTTGTACTTTTGGATTGACCGCAATTTCATGCATGGCAAAACATAATGTCAGCGAAATTGAATTAAAACCAGCCAAGAAAAATATCATACACTGGGCAACTAAATCATCGTCAGTCCACTCTGTATAAAATAAATTAAAAAAAAAATTAAAATCTATTTCTGTTTAGAAAATATTATAGTTTGAGAAAATTACTTTGTATTTTATTTCCTAATTGAATTGGAGATGTTTCTTGGACTGCTGCAAATCCAAGGTTTGTCTCATTATCTTCGTTATTAAGCTCTAGTGTACCTTTCTTGGCCTCCATTAATAAATTGATCATATCATTTCGCACAATGTTGTGTTTTTCACGATAGTGCACATTATCCATAACGATTTTTCTCAGATAATCTGTGTCCTTTGTTTTAAAAACTTTCAATCTAAAAAAGTTCATAACCTTTGGTATAGCAGCGTACGCAATGAATTTTAATCCTTCAAAACCAGAAAAATCTGTTAAAGAATTTCCAGTTTTATAAAAATCATTCTCTTTGTCTTCTAATGAATTGATATTCAAACCAAATGCACACGATGCAATTGCATCACTAGCAAGTCTGGTACACAGATCTTTAACATCATAAATGACCGTATTTGTTTTTATATCCCGCTGAATCGAATCACAAAAGATATTACAAACATCGGTCAAAAGTGAAAACATTAATCTCATTTTGCTTCCCGTAAATGCTGGACTTAGGGTTGATCGCATATCCTTCCATTTTTGATCTCTCATAATGAATAACGTTCGAGCTAGTAACGGATCTGATTCTTCTTCAATTTGAAATTGATGATTTGCAAAGTGATCAAAGTCTTTGATCCCAATTTGTTTGATCAGTTCAGGATCACGTACTACGTACGTTGGATTACCACCCATATCGTAAATTCCAAAAAGTCGCTCATTGGGATACCAATCGTAAATGTTTTGTAGTAAATCTATTATCGACTCCCTTCCTAATAATGTTTTGTATTGAATACCTAAGAACGGTAAGCCACGAATAAATTTCACATTTTGTTTGCTGAAGAAAAACCAATATCGAATGATGCACTGATACACTAATGCAAATATGATAGTAAAAATAATGAGCCAGTGAAGCCCTATAATATCAGTTATTATACCGAACACCATTGTTTTACTCTCAGTATTTTCTAATTACTGAACGATTTTCACGCTTATGCCCAATCTTTTATATAAATTCAAAATTTATTAATCAATATTGCGAAATGTTATAATTTTTGATAACAAACTAATCATATAGGTACCTATCATCTCGTATCGTAGACCAGTATATATAATAAAGACAAAAACCAGTTTATCAAAATATGAATTTGCAAAAAATTCTTTGATAATAAAGTTGTCTAGTTTATACATTTTTTTGTCTTAAATCAAAACACGATAATAATAAAAAAGACCACTTAAAAACCATAGATATTCCTATTATGTACTTACATATAGTTTGCTAAGTATATAATTAATGTAGGTAAACATCTAGAATTTTCATTTTTAGTAATGACAGGGAGAAAGGGGGGGAGGGGTCAATAGAAATTAAAACAAATAAGAACACCTTATATGTGTGAAATACTTGAGCCTACACGTACACATAGCTTAATTTATATCCGATATATATAGTCGATATATATCCGATGTCCACCTTTAAGCTGTCTCCATAATAATTCTACATATTCTGACATATGTAATTTGAATAATTTGATTCCTATGACAGACAAATTCGCAAGAAATTTACCTTTCCAAGCTACTTCGGACTTGGTTCATACTAAACGCTGTTTCTTCATCTTAATTGTCAATCGAGCCCTTTTTTGATGGACATTGACAACTCAAATTTTCTTCTTTTAATCGGCAACGTCATTTTCGCTCTGATACTTTTGCTTCCTAGTCATTTGCGCATTTATGAATTGTCCTCAATAAAGAATATATATTTTCTAAGGGATAATTAACGATACACCGGTCTATTCGGCTCGAGGTTTGACGGATAACCCTACAATTGCCTCTCTGTTTGTTGTTAAAAAATCCTGCTTTTATTTTGAAGGCTATTCGACATACACTATTGCAATTGATGCCTAATTTCCCTATAGGAATACATATTTGTCTCGATTTATGAAACAGCGGCTGATTTTACAGCGTTTGAGAAGTTCATTCCACCGCATTATAGTGCATGTGTGTGCAAAATTTCAGTCAAATTGGATAAAAATTGACTAAGTTAGACGTATTTTTGTGATAATTTTACCTTATACCAAGTTCGTTGGCCACATACCTGTAAATCCCTCCTTATATACCATTCAAAATTTTGTAATCGTTGTGTAATTATATATCGTTTCAACGCGTAGATGTGTTTGAAAAAAATTCATAAAATTTAACTTTAATTTGTGAATATTGTCTCGATTTGATCTTCCTACATAATCATTGAAAAACCAATTCCTACCTCAATTATCAAATTATTACATGGTTGAGGTATACCTAAATTTTTAAACTTTTTTTCTGTCAACGCCTATGGTAACGAACTTCACCTTAATCAATCCTTTGTATATTGTAATCAGCAAATATTTATAAATGAGATAGCTTGTTTGAATAAACTATATATAAACATGTTTCTTCAATTTTAAAAATCATTCTTAGATCATATAAGTATAAGACAATAATAAAATGGTGCTCTCCATAATAACTGAATTTATAGGACTTTACTGGTTTATCTTAAGTTCGATAAGTTTGGCATTAATATATCAGTGCACTGTAAAAAATTGGTTTTATTTTAATAAAAATAATGTGAAGTTCATACGTGGAATACCACTTCTGGGTGTGCATGGCAAAGCAATGCTAGGATTAGAACCATTTGCTGATTCATTTCAAAAAACCTACACAAAATATCCGAATGAGAAAATAATTGGAACTTATGAACTTGGTGGAAAACCTGTCTATACGATACGTGATACGGAAATAATTAAACAAGTTGCAATAAAGGATTTCGAACATTTTACCAATCATCAATTTGACATACATGAAAAGTCAGATTCTTTGTTTGGTCGATCGTTATTTATCATGAGAGATCAACGATGGAAAGACATGCGATCGACACTTAGTCCTGCATTTACAGGCAGTAAAATGAAATTAATGTTTTCTCTATTATTAGATGTTACAAAGACTTTTGGGGATTATATAAAGCAAGATCTTCAAAAAAATGTTGTAGTATATGAGATGAAGGATTTATTCTCTCGATTTGCAAATGATGCAATTGCATCATGTGCTTTTGGATTAGATGTGAACTCATTAAAGGATAAGGACAATGAATTTTTTAAAATCGGTACCTCTTTAGCACATTTTGATGGTATTAAAGGAATCAAATTTCTGGCTTATGGAAGTATACCCAAATTTATGAACTTCTTTAGAGTAAAAATTTTTAAAGAAGAAGACGTAAACTATTTTAAGGAAATTGTGTTAAAAACCATGGAATATCGTGAGAAAAACAACATCGTTCGAAATGACATGATTAACTTACTCATTGAAGCTAAGAAAGGAATACTTGAGCAAAGTGCTGACGACAAAGATGGTGATATTGGATTTGCAACAATTGAAGAATCGGGTCAAATCGGGAGCAAAATTCAAAGTAATTAAGAAAAATTTAAATTAGGTGTAAGAAACATAATCAATTTTTTTATTATTATAATTATTTTAGAGTGGGAAGAAGATGATTTAGTGGCACAGTGTATGATATTCTTTTTAGCGGGATTTAGTACTATTTCCTTGACACTTGCATTTGCCGCTCATGAATTGACCGTCAATCCAGATATTCAGGAGACATTATATAAAGAAATTCAATCAACCAAAGAGAAATTAGACGGCAAATCATTGACTTATGAAGCATTGCAAAAAATGAAATACATGGATATGGTTATGTCTGAAACTTTAAGAAAATGGCCACAAGTACCATCAAGTGACCGATACGTAAACAAACCGTATGTGTTAGACGATCGATGTGGTACGAAAATACAATTAAATATTGGCGATGGCATTCAAATACCCGCACTCGGTATGCACGGTGATTCACAATACTTTCCAAATCCAAAGAAGTTTGATCCCGAACGTTTTAGCGACGACAACAAAGGAAACATTGTTTCTGGATCTTATATGCCGTTTGGCGTTGGACCCCGAGCTTGTATTGCTTCAAGATTTGCTTTAATGGAATGCAAAGCAGTTCTATACCATCTATTATCAAACTTCCATTTGGACAAATGTGAAAAGACACAAGATCCACTTAAATTAAAGTGTTTTTCTGCTAATATGGAAGCTGAAAAGGGTGTGTGGGTTCAACTTCGATTAAGAAAATAATAATGTCTATTTAATAACCAGGTATATGCCTGCGTTGAGTAAATTTTGAATGAGAGCATCCTCTTACACTCTTACTGTATGTTGTAAGAGTGGTGGTTATATTGTATTATTTTGGGTCGCCGAATTATTATTTCCGCCAATACAAGAAAGGTTAATGATTGTCCATTTTTTAAAGAACAAAAATATTAACAAAATTCTAAGACAACAAAAGATGTTTGTAGATTAATAATTAATTACTTTTATTATTTAAAATAATTGGTTATTGTTATTGACTCAATTTTTTTGGGACTAACACTTGTTTTATATTTAAATACTCAGTTTGATTGCACTCTAATACACAAGGAAACCAACGCCAATGCATTTTGTTTTATTTTTCAGAGGACAGGCCCGAATCTAGATATAGTTAGTTAGTTGAAACTCGAACCAAAACAAGTAATCCAATCCTACAGCTCTATAACGGTAGGTCGTGGAACTTTTTGCTCTATGAACTGTACATATGAAATTTTCATTTTAAAAGTCTCTATAATTGTTGTTTTATTCATTTTTTCTACATTCCGATTTATCTTTCGAGTAAATGAATGGTTTATATCAAAATTAGGAGCACAATTTACGACAGCCTCCCCTATACCTTATGTGATTCACTCCAAAACAATAGAGATCTTACTCTGGGATTACATAATAAACTGTCAGCTTTCTAGCTTTAGCGGTTTATCCGGAACCTTGATCACGGCCAGACGGATGGACGGACATGCATATTTCGCCTTATAATTTTACGAGAAAGGGAATAGTGTTAATGGTGTTCTACGATGAGTATTAAGCGGCGTTACAAACTCCGTATCAAGGTTATAATACCCTTTGATTAACATCGAACGTATATAAAAAGTTGAAAAAAATGAGAGTTAATACATCTACTGAGGTACTACGAATGACTTTGCAAAAATGTTTAGATCTTCCGTTAATAAGCAGTGGGCAACTACCAACAAATTATCAATCACATTAAGCGATTATGGAAAATGTCCAAAATTCAATAAACAGATGGTGATATTGAGCTGCATTATATTCATAATTGTAGATGCAAAACCATTTAAAATCAACTAAAATTTGTTTATAATAATTTTTTTTTATAACTGAAAAAACTGCGTTTTTATTAGATTTGGAACGTAACTTATGGATTCCTAGTCTCGTATAACGCGATTTGTATAACATCCTTCCTGTTTAAAAGAAATACAAAAAGAGATGTAATCCAAGTAATTAATATATCAATGTGATAGAGAGCAGAAACAAACCTTATAGATATAGAATAGAATAATAATCAATGAAATATTCTGGATATCTTTTCATATTTTAAATTTCCAATTAACTGAAAAAAAATGTATAATGTGTTGTAAAAAAAAGAGAGGGTATATTTCAATGGAAGAAAAAAAAAGACAATATGTAATTATTTTATGTTTTAGTGATGTTTTATTCTCTCTCCGTTGTGTTTATTCTCATCGCATTTTTCTATCTTCTCTTCGCTGTGTTTATTCTCATCGCACTGTAACGTATGAAAATCTGGTCAACTACATCTTGTGTATTATATATGTACATAATAGTAGTGTTACGACCAATTTATTCACCGAGTGCTAACACTAGTGTTAATTAGCACTAGTTGGAAAATAAGAACTCGGGTTAGCACTCACTCCGATACTCTGCCATTTATGCACATTTACTCTAACAGTGGGGTTGAAGTACATGCCGAATGCTACGTACCAAACACGGCGTTCCGAACTGGCACTCGGATTCGAGTACTAGCACGGCGTTTAACATATGTTTGATTGCGTTAGGTGTTTTTATTTGAAAGACACTTGGTTTTTGTTGTTTAGTTGTTTTTTTATCTTTCCCGGATTTGTATAACACGGCATTTTTGTGGAACCTCACCTCCGCGTTATACGAGGGACGCCTGTAACTCACTGTATAAGCGGCTGAGAAGTGGTAGGTATGTATGTGGTAAAAGAGGTTATTAAAGATAGCTTCAAACTTTTTATCTGGCACTTCTTATGTACAAACTACTAGTTTTTGCGAATACGAGACCCTTCGAATATATGGTACACTAGGCCTTCTATTCTATTCTAACTATTCTATCTATAAAAATGAATGTAGGTACCTTATGTTATAGCTTAACAGAGTTTTTTATATTATTTATAAATGTATTATTTTTATATTATATTAAATACACCTAGCCCATAAGTAAATAGATAAATAATAATATTATTATTCAGATATTAAAAAAAGATACAAACTATACGAACAAAAAAGTTTAGGTACTTATTAAACATGAGTGTATAAAAAAAATTATTTTATTAAATAAACATAGTTGTGCAAATGTAAACACATTCGTATATATTGGAAATATTTTGGATGTGGGCGCAATATTATTGCCATGATGTCAGCTTATTATAATTTTATATTAATATTCGCAACCATTTCCAGTTTTAATTTATATTAAACAATATTTAAAAAAAAATGCTGTTCGCAAAAATTAGTGAAATTATCGGTTTTTATGGATTAATAATAAGTTCGATAATGTTGGTATTATTTTACCAATGTATTGTAAAAAATTGGATGTACTTTACCAAAAATAATGTGAAATTTGCTCGAGGAATTTCTTTTCTTGGTATTCATGCGAAAGCATTATTAGGATATGAACCATTCGCCGATTCGTTCCGGCGAATTTACAATAAATTTGTTAACGAAAAAGTATTTGGTACATTTGAACTTGGTGGAAAACCTATCTATACGATACGTGATGCTGATTTAATTACACAAGTCGCCATAAAGGATTTCGATTATTTCACTAATCATCAATTTGACGTTAATAAAAAGTCGGATTCTTTGTTTGGTCGATCGCTATTTATCATGAGAGATCAACGATGGAAAGACATGCGATCGACACTTAGTCCTGCATTTACAAGCAGTAAAAGGAAATTATTGTTTTCTCTAATATTAAATGTTTCAAGGACTTTTGGAGATTATTTAAAACAAGATTTGAATAATAATGTCTGTGAAATGAAGGATGTGTTCTCTCGATTTGCAAATGATACAATTGTATCATGTGCCTTTGGATTAGATATGAACTCAATAAAGGATAAGGACAATGAATTTTATAAATTGGGAACCTCTTTAGCACATTTTGATGGTATTAAAGGAATCAAATTTCTGGCTTATGGAACCATTCCGAAATTTATGAACTTCTTCAGAATAAAAATTTTTAAAGACCAAGACGTAAACTATTTTAAGAAAATTGTTTTAAACACCATACAATATCGTGAAAAAAATAACATCGTTCGTAATGACATGATTAACTTACTCATTGAAGCTAAGAAAGGAGTACTTGAGCAAATCACTAATGAAAAAGATGCCGATATTGGATTGGCAACAATTCAAGAATCTTCACAAAAGTTAGGAAACAAAGTTCAAAGTAAGTAATAACAATTTATTATACTTGCACCATGTATACAATATTTTTGTTTTAGAATGGGAAGATGATGACTTAGTGGCACAATGTTTGATATTCTTTATCGGAGGATTTAGTACTGTTTCTTTAACACTTAGTTTTACCGCTCAAAATGCAAAAAATGAAATACATGGATATGGTTAGGTTATGTCTGAGACATTAAGAAAATGGCCGCAAATACCAGCCAGTGATAGGTGTGTAAGCAAACCGTATGTCTTAGATGATAATTGTGGCAACAAAATCCAATTAAATATTGGAGATGGCATTCAAATACCCACACAAGGATTGCACGGTGATCCACAATACTTCCCAAATCCAGAAAAGTTTGATTTCGAGCGCTTTAGTGATGTCAATAAAGATAGTATTGTGTCTGGATCTTATGTACCATTCGGAATAGGACCTCGAGGTTGTGTTGGGTTCGCGTATTCACGAACAATATCCTCTACCTGCATTAGAATATAGTTTAAGAATGACGATGCCCAACAAGGGATACTTGTTAAGTGCAATAAACCTCTTTAATTTATTAATGAATTTTTGCTAGTTTGAATTTAATTGTTTTATGACTTAAAATAAGTAATTGCAAATATACCTACTTTGGGTATATTTTTAAATAAAGGTTTATTGGACATGGCAATATGGCATCATCGAAAAAGGAATTTATGTTTGTAATTTTATTATGTATTTTGTATTTTGTAAGTAGGAATTTTTTGTAAAACCTCCTTGGAGGGATAGTTTTAAGATTGAGATAAAATAAGTGAACCAAAGGTCTTTATAAGGATTGACACCATGGTTCACAGGGTCCCTTATTATTATTTTAAAAATTCGGTCCATTATTATTTTAAAAATTCAGTCCATTATTATTTTAAAAATTCATATTCATGATTATTTTTAACAAAGTTCAAAGATTATTGTTTTAAACCTGAAATAGAATTAAGATTTTAAAAATTCAAGAAAATTATCATTTAAGAGTTTGAGGATTATTATTTTAAAGTTATATTTTGACAGTTCGAGAAATATCGTTTTAAAGTATCGACGTTTTAGTTTATTAAATAAAAAGTTTTAAAGTATTAAAAATGTTTTAATTAAAATCGAAGCCGAACCACCCCAGAGGGGAAAATAAAACACGACAGTTGTATTGCTTCAAGATTTGCATTAATGGAATGCAAAGCCGTCTTATACTATCAAACTTTCATCTAGACAGATGTGAAAAGACACAGGATCCACTTAAATTAAAATGTTTTACAGCTAATACGGAAGTAACAAACATTTTCAGCAACATTAAATTTAAAAAATATTGTATCGATCATGTTGATATTATTAAAAAAAGAGTTAAATAAACGGAAAAAAAAGATATTCACAATCAAAATGGTAACGAAATTACAAAAAAAAAGATCGACTTGGTTAAAGTTTTATATAAATTTAAATTTAAAAAAAAGTTAGGTATTAATATAAACGATTTCGGACTAAATATTAAAGCAGAAGAGTAGAAAAATTAGTAGAGACAATCTTAAAAATAAATATGGTAATTGAGCTTATGCTGTATAATCGCTGTCATAAACGAATGTTAAAATTTATTGATTTGACGTTTGACCGTTGGATACGTTCCACTCAAATCTTCAGTAATCCATTAATTCAAAATGTGAATTTCTTTTTCTTTAATTTTTAATCTTAATTTTTATCTGCAATAAATTATGCACAATTTAGTAATTAAATTTTACGAGCTACAGTAAAATGTTGTTTTTTTCTACCAAACTAATTTGTTTCTATTTCTGATTTGTTCAATATAAAAAATAATTTAATTATAATTACATTTTATTAAAATAACATCAAAAATGTAGCTGTTGAAACAATTTCAATTTCGTGCTCTTAATGTAACCCAAAAACCATTTTCAGCATCAACACTTCCAGAATTTCGTCTTAATTCTAATGGATTTTGAGTCCTCTCACATTTATCCAAATGAAAATTAGAAATTAAATGAAATAAGAGTGATTTACATTCCATTAGTGCAAATCTTGACGCTATACAATTTCTTGGTCCAATACCGAAGGGCATATAAACACCTGATGAAATCGTTCGTTTATTTTCGTCATTAAAACGATTGGGATCAAATGTTTCAGGATTCGGAAAATATTTTGGATCCATATGAAGTCCTTGCAGTGGGAACCAAATACCATCACCAATATTTAATTGAACTTTATTGCCACTATAGTCTTCCATAACATACGGTTTATTAACCTGTCGATTATTTGCGGCTGACTGTGTCCATCGTCTCAGTGTCTCAGAAATGACCATATCCATATATTTCATTGAATGCAAAGCTTCATAGGTTATCGGCTGTCCACTTAGCTGATTTTGAACATTAGCTACTTCTTGATATAGTGTTTCCTGGATGTCAGGATTTAGAGCCAATTCATGAGTGGCAAAACACAAAGTTAATGCAATTGGATTAAAACCACCCAGAAAGAATGCCAAACATTGTGCTACAAGATCATCATTATGCCATTCTAATAAAGAGCAAAAAATTAAAATTAAATTCAAATCTATGCATTATTATAATTACAATCATTTTAGGACAATTTTTAGAAGTAAGTAGGTACTTTGCAAAATACAGCAAAGTTGCTGGTGTTATTTTCAAAAATTGTTGGTTCCCATTTGGGAGACCAATGATCCGTACCCAACTCCTACTTGACCCATAATTTTTAACGACAATTTAAACATTCAGTTATTTTTTTAATCAGTAGCTTCCTCCATATAATCAATTAAATGTTATATTACTAAGTACTACCTACTAATCGAGCTACGTTTTAGTATAATCTAATGCACATACTTACTTTTTATTTTATTCGCAGACTTGCTGGTCATCAATTCCTGCACTTTTGCAAAGCCTAAATCGGTTTCATTTTCATCGCCAATTAAAATTCCATTCTTTGCTTCTAACAGCAAATTTATCATATCATTACGGACGACATTATTCTGTTCACGATAATCCATTGTATCTTTAACAATTTTTCGAAAATAGTTTGTTTCACTATCTCGAAAAACTCTTATTCGAAAAAAGTTCATTATTTTGGGTATAGTACCATAAGCGAAAAATATTAAACTGTCAATGCCATCGAAATTTCCCAGAGCATTCATCGTTACAAAGAATTCATTTTTTTTCTCTTTCAGCGAATTAATATTTAAACCAAAGGCACAAGACGCAATCGCATCCGTTGCATACCTTATATAGTAGTCCTTTATATCACAAACGATAGCTTTGTCTTTTAAGTCATACTTTAAATATTCGCAAAATGTCATAGACACATCATTCAACAAAGAAAACATTAACTTCATCTTGCTGCTAGTAAATGCTGGACTAAGTGTAGCACGCATATCCTTCCATCGTTGATCTCTCATTATTACCAACGATCTGCCATAGAGAGAATCTGATTTTTCATCCACTTCAAACAAATGATTTGTAAAATGATCAAAGTCTTTTATAGCAATTTGTTTTATAAGTTCCGGATCACGAATGATATAACTGGGTTTACCGCATATATCGAAAATTCCAATGAATCTTTCATTTGGAAACTTTTCATAACATTTTTGAAATGAATCCGGTGTTGATTCCTTGCCAAGCAATGCTCGATAGTGGGCACCAAAAAACGGAACACCCCGAATGAATTTCACATTTTGCTTGCTAAAATAATTCCAGTACCTTAAAACACACTGATACACTAAACCAAATAAAATCGAATTTATTATTATCCAATGAAGTCCGATGGTTTCGGTTATAGATGACAAATACAGCACCATATTGTTAAATGAGTTATTGAGATTACACAAAATTCAAAATAGTAAAAAAATATATTTGGTCTACAAATTATTTATACTTTTTCCCATCGTCATTTGATAACGTGTCTAGGTATATTTATCTGTGTTATTTACATTTTATCTTATCGCGTAGAATTTTTATCATTTATTTTATTTTTTATGTTGCGGGCACTTGTCATCACGAATTTTTTAACTAAACTGAATTTTGAGATTTATGAAATTTGGCTTAAACCTTAAACCAAAATAATGTAGAATTAGAATGCAAAATGTACCATTTCATATTACTCATGATTGTTTGTATTTAATATTTATTTAATTTACGTAACAGAGACATACCTAGAGCTAGCAGTCCAGTGACCTCTTAATATTAACAATGTGCATAGGCGTCCGCTCTGGAAGATTGAAAATCATAGAAAAATAAAACCATTCTGAAATTCGATCATAACTTTTTACCATAATTGGAATTCTAGCAAAATGTATCATAGAACTGATTTCAATTTTTTCATCAACACTGTGGTGAATTTTTTAGGCTATCAAATAGTCAAATATCAAAAAATATATTGTTTTTATTATCGTATTAGTGTATTTTGTTGTTGTGAATTTTTTTTTTATTATGAATATTTAAAAATGACTCCAACAAATGTTCTTTACACAAATTTTTATAAAAAAAAAACTGTACTTAAAAACACACAACTGTGACTTATATGATAATCACTAAAATTCGTCTATGCCGGTTATGCGATTTTCAGTTAACCCGTTTCTTACCGAGTATAGATCATACGGGCCGATTTTCTTCAAACTTTAAAAAATTACTTATTTTGAGGCTCTTAAGTAAAATCAATTGAAAAAAAAAATTTCCGACTTGTATTTTCCCAGGAAAATTGTGTTGCGAAAACGCATCATTGGTATAAAACACGAACTTTTTTCAAAA
>JANSTT010018244.1:0-14351 GCA_026745375.1 Platyura marginata
TTTCAAAACTTAATAAGCTTTCAAACTATATAGATACATAATATAACTATTTCAACATTAAAAATTTGGACTCGGGAGTCGTCGAGTATTAGAGTCGAGTCTCGAGTCCGCGTAATTACCCAAATACTCGACGAGTCCGAGTCAAGTCGAGTCGAGTCCAGAAACCCTACGTGGAACGTATCTACCGCGTAAATCGAGGGACAGGTGTAGATCACCCTGTCAACTAACACTTTAAAAAAAATTATGATTGGTAGTGCTAAATTAACATTAATTGATAAACACTTACAATTATATGGGTATGATCATTAAATTTATACCTCCTTGATGCTACCCTGACTTCATGCTATGTACATTTATTTACATTTCAAACCAGTTTCATTGCATTTTATTAGTTTACGTGATTATAAACCAAAAAAGTAAAGGTAAATTACTGTCTCAAATGATTTATACTAAAGAATTGTATATCAAATAAATACGAGTGTAGTAATTACATATATTGACGTCATTTATACCTACCTACATACATATACGCATAGTACAATTATTGTACCACATATGACAAGACACATAGAAATTTTTAACTGATACGATCATAGAGCAAAGAATTTCAAAAATGACCAATAAATATATTTTAATCCTACATAGAAATAGTGGTTTCTTCGCACGTGCATCGTACACCCATCATTATTATTGTTCGTTTATATTAAAATATTTGCATTATACGTGTCCTGTCTACATTTCTGCCTGTAGTCTAGTATACGATGATAAGGTTAAAGGTCAACCTATAAGACTTACAAAAAATTCTTTAGGATAAGATATTTTATGGATTATACGTTTAAGGAAAAAGAAAGCGTAAAGTTTAAAGAGAAGAGTGGTAGGTGTGCTTGCGGTAAAAACTGTATACCAATTTTGATTGGTTGGGAAATTTATTTGAATTGTAGGTGATGGCATACTAATAAAAATTTTGTAATAAAAATTATTAGCCAATTTAACGTAGAAATGAAATATAAGATAAATCGGAATTAATGTTTTTCTAAAAAATCATTCACGTTTTTCCAGATAAACCATACCAAATCTTTATATATAATTATCTGTATGCCTACATACATAAATGTTTATGCCACCATAAGTACCTACAGTTTCTGTCGTATATAGAGTAGAGTTCCCAAAACTCCAAGGTATCAAGTGTTTTTATATCTTTTATCAATCTCGAAAATGAATTTAGGGAATTCAGCTCATAGGTACGTTTAAGATATGTATATGTAAATATATATATAGTACATGGATAATAATACAAAAGTCAAATAGAAATTCTATTAAATTGAATACAACAAATATGCCTTAGTTTATTTCATAAGAAATTCACAAATCTTGTTTTATTGCAAATCAGTCTTATTAGTTCCATATATGAATATTTTTTATTAGTGTAGAACTGGAATTCTTATAAAAATAAAGGAACCCTTTAAACACCTATTACATACATATAAAACATTTTTTTATAAAAAAGTCTGTTTTCTCGTAAGGAATTTTATTAAATGTTTCCGTTTATCCTTAAAGTACCTCATATACAAATTTTGTATTTTTTTAAAAAGAGCAAAACCTAATGAATCCTAGTAAAAACCTTTCAAAATTAAATAAAAAAAAAATTAACTTAATTAAAATATATTTTTGTTTCGATGATAATAAATCAATAACTGCGTAAATATATGTATGGTGTCATCTTGTTATGCTCACATTTTTGTTTTGTTTCGACAAATACTGGTTTTACCGATAACAAAAAAATGGTCAAAATTATCATAATAGAAAAAACCGCAAAGTAAGCCCAACAGAGCAATAGGCAAATCTTACCTATAGGTGTAGGCATTTATCGTCATAGATTTATTTATAACTACACAACTATGTAATTTAAAATTTAAATATATGTACATACACCAATCATACGTTATTTATTTATTTAGCAAAATCAATAATCGAAGA
Source organism: Platyura marginata (assembly GCA_026745375.1). NCBI lineage: Eukaryota > Metazoa > Arthropoda > Insecta > Diptera > Keroplatidae > Platyura > Platyura marginata. The sequence continues at coordinate 1,978 of JANSTT010018244.1, forward strand.
TTGATAGTCTGTGAATCACGTCGCTTAAGTGGTCATTGACAGAAGTCAAAATGAACAGTGGCGTCTTAATGTGGGTCTATGAAACCATAGAGATAGAGAAAATATAATATTTCTGTACCAAGAGGAGGGTGATCATTTAAGTTCAGTAATCTCGTATAAATCCTAGTAATTGGCGTATAATTTCGCTGTAATTCTTGGTAAATTCATTTGGGGCCAATTTTTGTAGATTAGTACCCTAATATTTTACCTTAGCATTTTCCTAATGTTTTGTTCATTGTGAATTCGGGCGTCAATCAATGAACGTTTGCATTGGATTCTATTCAGAGTGACTCTGCCTCCAATTGGCAATTCCTAGAATTCGGGCGTCTTTGGTGACTTTCTCTAGCCATCTCATTCGCTGACCACCTCTAGTTCGCCTTCCTTCGGGGTAGGTACTCATCATCCTATCCTGTGGGTGTCCTGTTATCTGACATTCTGATGATATGACCTGTCCATCTTCGTCGACCAATTTTTATAAACCTACCTATGTCAGGCTCTTTGTATATTGCCTTTAATTCATGATTATATCTGATCCTCCAAACTCCTTCAGACATATGTACAGGGTCATACATCCTTTTGAGGATCTTGCCAATTGTCGTTCATAATCATACAACAGGATTCGAATCCGTAGGTTAACATCGGTTGTATCAATATCAATATAAAATTGAAATCTCCTAAACTACTACTACTAAAGAGTAGTACTATCTCCGGGTACCCCATCATAGAATTATCAACAGGCATATACGACACTGATTCAATAGTAGTTTTGGTTTGTCAGTAAATAATTGAATCATACTGAGAATTTCTTCTGCTTAACTAAATTATTTTGTTTATAGTTGAGTGCATTCAATAATGTTGTTAGCATTTTGTCAGTTGCATGTTAATAAACAACCTTGAAGAAAAGAATGCTTACTTTATTTACATATACATATACTAGGCACTTATTATATACTTATGTCTTTGACTAAATGTGGCTAAAGTAAAGTACATAGATATCTATGCCGTTGAAAAGGTGTAGCTAGTGTAGATACGACAGAGGTAAATGACATAGGTGATTTTATTGTGCAAATATCGATAAATTTATATAGAGAGAGAGACTTTGTCGCAGTGTTATACGATGAGACTTTTTTATTGTAATTTCATTGTATCTTTTTAGTATTTTTAGTATTTTTCTATTGATTCTCATATTTTAATATTAAGTTATTTAATAGGAAGGTCTTTTGTTTAAAATATGTTTGTATATCTGGCAAAATGAATATTTAAATATTTATATTTTATAACGAAAAGTAGCGTTTTTCAAACATAGTTTTTTAGGATTTAATTATTTATTTTAAAAAATAAGAAATTCAGGCGGTGCCAAAAAAGACTTATTGAACAAATTTTTTAGTGGAATAAGTGAAGCTAGTAATAATTATGTTAATTGTTCATCAAGTTCGCCATTTTTGTATTGATATACTTCAAAAATTCAATATGATAATTTAAACACATTCGTGGCTTCCTTTTTGTTGGCGCTAATATTAAATACTAAATTGTTGTTTAAATAAAAAGACCTACTTTAAATTTTAATAATCTGATCTGAAACATTTTGCACAATTCTCTATTGTTTTATGCTTGGGATTTTTTTTTTAAATCATCAACCAAACGTTTTCATATGGTGTTAACTGCAAACAAACAAAATATGTATGTCTTGTATATATTAAAAAATAAATTAAGAAGACAATAACACCACCCACCGTTTTGCCTTTAAAATTCATAAGAAAAAATGTTATACAGCTGTGTTCAGAAAAATAGCAGTTTTGCATATTTTGTATGAAAAAGAGAAAAATTAGGGACTTCTCCCATTTGACTTAGCTAGAATCGATGAATGTAATTGTTAGTTAGAGTTGACAGTTAGAGAAGAAACACGATGGATCAGTTCCTTCAATAAAAAAGAAGTTTCAAAAAAGGTGCAAAACCCCATATTAAAACAAAAAATTAGCCAAATCAATTTCTTTTGTCTCTTAAACATTAAATTCAAAAATGAATTAAATAATCTGTTTGGTTAATTCTTTGTTTTAATATGCGGTTTTGCACCTTTTTCGAAACTACTATTTTATTGACCCATCGTGTTTCTCCTCTAATTGTCAATGTTCCCCTTCAAAATTAATACAAAATATTGGTAATAACAACTTAAAAACAATTGCATTCATCGTTTCTCGTTAAGTCAAATAGGAGCAATCCCTAATTTTTATCTTTTTCATATAAAATATGCAAAACTGCTATTTTTCTGAACACAGCTGTACATAATGTATGTAGTTCATTCTGTATTGTTTGTCATAATAAATCATTCAAAATTGTGTTTTTTATATCAACTAACATCTTATATAGATTTCTTAAAACATAAACAATGTTACAATCACAGCTGTATAAATAAATATATACATAAGATGCTGAAATTTAATCCATTAAAGGAACATAAACATTACTGAATGTGTTTGTTTACTGTTTACTTTCTATCAACATTAACCCTAATGCCAAAATTTTCAAATTGTCCACAATTAATTGATTGAACTCACCGAAAAACTAAGATTGTGAATAATATCGACAAAAATTGTTTACTTTTAACTGAAAATTTTCATCATTTCATAATAAATTGATTTATAAAATTTCTTTGTATATTTATATAGAAGAAAGAGCTCTTACTTGCATATTTACTTATGTTAATCCGAAAGCCACGACATTTGAATTTTATTTTCACTAAACATCTTGTAGTTATCACTGTTATGTAGAACTCATATTACAGAATAGAAATGAAAAAATTGAATTAAAATCTCGATAAAATCGTTTCTAGAAGTGACAATTTCTAGATCTTTAGTAAACATTAAACTATAAAATGTCGTGGCTAACTTTTTAAATTCGGAATTTTTGTCCATACCTATGCATGTATATTCAATATTGAGAGATTGGTATCGAATGGTCTTTATCCCCAAAACCACAATTTTCAAGAACGACAAAAACATTTAGTTTGTTTATTCTCGATATTCCATAATATTACGTAAATATGATTGTAGTAGAGAGGGGAGTATGTAAATTATTAACTGATATTAAGATGGCTATGGTTGATAAAAGGTATTGATAGTGTATAATAGGTTGGAGGATTTTATAATAAATATACACATTTTATCATAAACATAATGCGTGTAACGAATAGGTACTTTGGTTGATAGCGGTAATTACATAAAATGTGACATTGGAAATAGGGGAATCACAAAAAAATAAAAAAATCGAAATGGTATATGTATTCTGAAGATAAAAATTAATATACATTAAAATAAGGAAGCCAGCTAAATAAAGATACTATGAACGAAGACGTTCAAATTTATCTTTTTTAAACTTAACTAAAAATTAGCATATACTTATATCAATGGTTGCATATAATATTTTTACAAATAAAAATTTGTCTCGCATGCTCAAATTTGATTGCGTCTAAAATACAAAAGGTATCGCAACACCTTTTTTTTAACTGGCCTATGCCTTGCATGTATCATTTTCTTGGTGGAAGCAAAATATCAAAAGTACAGTTTCAAATCGAAATCAATTTTATTTTAAAATGAAAAATGGTAATTAAAAATAGCATCATCGAATACAAATTCAAATTTATCCGACATACATAAAGCGTGCCAATTGATCTCAATATCAATTAAAATACAATGCGCAAAGCTAACAAGGTTATTTCCACTATTGTATATGTAAACGAGCTATAAAAAAAATATAGACTTTAAATTTACACAATCACATTGTTTGATTGTACAATATATTCAGTACAATATTTTCAACTATAAAAATTCTGATTAAATTATACAAACAAACCAAACCGCTTTGTTTATAAAATAAAATTACTCAATTTCGATTAGGTCATGAACTTGATTTCCATAAAAAACAATATGCAAAATACATTCAATTGGAAAATTGGAAAATTTTCCAACCGATTAACTTTTCAGCATGTTCGACAATTTTATTTTTAATTAAACAATTTTGTGTATTTTATTCAAAAAAAAACCAAACAAACAAGATCTATATACATAGTGACCAACAAAGTTGTAAACACCAAAAATATGACGTAGCTTCGTTTAATATGTACATAAAATTTCCCCCAAAAATAGAAAATCAAATAAAGTTGAGGGTTGGTCGAATGCTTAAAATAACCACAACACAACAGCATTTTATTAGAAAAGATAATAAATTAATGGTTCGATATAAGTAAGTGTGGTGATGAATGGAGGAAGGAGAGAGACGGGAGGGTAGTGATGGTACATCATTAAAACGAGAGAAAAAAAACCACTGAAAAATAAGCTTGGCACTTTCACCTTTTCACATTGAAGAAAAGCTTTACAACAGTCAAAAATAGAAAAAAAATTGTAACGTGATTTGATAAGACGGCGGCATAAACGACCTTTCTTTCCCCTTAATAAATCTGTCTGATTTGCATATTTTTTATCTTGGAAGATGAAAAAAAAAAAATTTATATATAGATATATTTATTTGTATATATGTATATAGGTTAACCGCACTCCATACCAGCAAAACATTTTCAAATGTTACAAAAAAACATCATAAGTCTAAAAAATAAAAATGACGTCAGAAAAAAACATTTTTACTTGAATACGGAGCGTTTCTTTTATATCATGTAAGTATAACTGTGAAAAATATTCGTCAGGAAATGTTTCTACATCAAAAGGAAGTAGATAGGAATTTATCAAAATATTGTTTTATCAAAATAAAAATAAAAAAAATACTAAATGGTTATTTCAATTTGAAATTTTCCATGTCATGTGTATGGCAATAATGTAGCGTTAGTCATTGTTAGTCATTTTGTGATAAGGAATTTCTTCCATAATTTATCCTATTTGTTTGTTTAATAATGTAGGTAGAACTTAAAATTAATCCTATTTGCAATATATTTTACTCCAACAATTAATTGGGATCATTTTATTTTATAACTTTTGCATTTTAATAACTAATACACAATACGAAGGGATTACTCTGTTGCCGACCTTTGTAGGGATTATGATTTAATTAAATTTACAAAATCATATATCCATCACCATTGTATGTATGGACTGAGTTGTTGAATATATAATGGGAAATTAGTAATTGTATCCTTTTCAGATCCTTAATGTTAATTATGACAATATGTACATTATGTGGGCACATTATGTACATGTACATTGTATATCCAGAAACAAAAACCAGAATAACATTTTGTAAAAAAATGGGCGATGTCAAAATTCAAGGATTAATCCATGAGATTAACGATTAATATTAAATGACCACAAAAGAAATGTTTATGTTCATGTATATGCAATACGGCAATACCTAATACAGGCGTCCCTAAAATAATGCGGTACTTGTATAACGCGGTTTCGCTATAATACGATTTTAAAATTGATGACGTCCCTTGTACAACGTGGTTGTAGTTTCGTATAACGTGGTCTTGAAATTTCCAAATATTGATTTTTTCACTTAAATTATTCTTTAAAATAAAAATTCGTAACTTGTTTATTTATTTATAATTCGTATTAGTAGGTATGAACTTCTAATTATAGTAATTATAAGAAGCTTCTTCTTTAAATTTAAACACTTTTATTTATCTAACTTTTCATTTATTTTAATAGAAACTATTTCAATACAATAAATATTTTAAATTAAAATGTTTGTTTGAAAACTGATTAACATGCTTTAAGTTCAAAGAATCTAGAACAACTAACTAAAAATAATATTAAAAAATAGTTAACTTGATTTACCAAAACTTTTAAGGAACCAAATATTTATAAATATGAATACTTGATTCCTTACAACAATAAGAATTAATAAAAATAATATGTAATAAAATAACAAACCAAGTGAACAAGCTACCACAGGTACTTAAAAATTAATTCAACATTCATGATTGATTTCATTAAATTACAACTACATTTTAAAAACTTCTAAAGCCAACATTTAATTTAACGGTCAACGATACAATCTGATGTTTCTCCATTTTTCTCAAAATAACCTTCGCCACTATTCATTTTTATTTATTTTTTTATAGATAAAAATCATTAAGTTGCCCTATTATCACAGCAATCACCATAATATTGTACACATATTCTAATGATATTGTTCATAAAACATAAAAACTCCCATAACCTTCTTATAAAATTTACATAAATTTCCTCCCATAAAAATATATAGAACAAAAACCGGACATAGAATAAGATTATTGCGTTAACTTTTTTTTTTATTGCACCTACAATCAATAAAATGACACTATATGTAGAAAGACTAGCATTCACTTTTCATCAGCTACGAAATGAATTTACTATAAATATTACCTAAACCTAAATTACTAAATATTGAGGTTTGAATTGGTGTTTCGTACGATGTACGACCTACCAAACCAGCTGGCTCTATTTTAAAGAATAAATTATTGCCAATATGTCACATGTAATATATATTTATGGTGCATTTTATAGCATGTCAATTAAATGAGAAAATCTTAATGTTTTTTTTTAATAAATTGCTTTCAAATTGAATAATTGTGTTTTGTCAAAACCGTAAACAAGTGTTTTCTCTTCTAAGACGCTACACAGTGCGCCTGTGCACATGACAATTTTGTTCCTGTTTATTGGGTTTTTGTTGTAATTTGTATAATCATCAGTAGCATAATAATCAAATTACTGATTACTTTCGAATTGAATAGATTAATGATTTGTTTGGAGAATGCATTTTGAATTTTAAATCAGCGAAAATGTCAATTCCTCTTCTTCGTTTTTTTCTTCTCCTACTAATTATATTCAAGCTTAAATGATGGATTGTTAATGACCTTTACGATCTTTTTTTTTGCTGTTGCTGCTGTTTTTCGAAAAGTAGAAATTGAAGTTCATTTATTTTAAAATTTCATAACCACTGGGTGTGTGTGTGTATTTGTGTGTGTTGTTGGAATTTCACCCGCATACACAAAAAATATCAAATGAGTATTTTTATGTGTTGTGATGGTTTTAAAAAAGACACAGATAATTTGGGAAAATAAATTATTTTGATTTTTAGTTTACGTTTTACACTATTTACACATTTTGAATACATTGTAATAACATTTTCTTACTTAATTATTCTGCTATCTGATCTCCCAGATAAGCATAGGGGCCTCAATCATCCTTTCTCTGTTCGAAGTCGCTTTGCAATTGTCGTTCAATGAATATTGCGATGTTAATAATTCGTTTTTCATGATTCTGCGGCAAGATTTTGCTCGGTCGACGAAGGTCTTGTTTAGAGATATATAGGTAATTACTAGTCTGGCGAAAAGTGATCAATCCAGCATTCTTCAACTGTTGTTTTCTGTTAGACGGGCATGAGTTTTCACAGAACTCATTTTAGTTTGGAGATCGATCAGACTATTTAGATTCTAGTTGATCAATATTTTCATATATAAATCACTTAAATAATCCCATAAAAGGTACACAAAGAGAAAGAGCGACCAATTCAAGCGCAATATCATAAGCTTAGTTCATAAAATTAACTCCTTTTTATTCATGGTATTACATTTTGGAATTTTAATTTAATTTCACAACTTCAATTACACAAATTTGTTGATCCTCTATAAATTATTACTAAAGAGAAACATTAATTTCTTAAAGTTTTCGTTCTAGAGAAATTATTGCGACATTTTTAATGTGAATCTCGTATAGTAGTAGTTGATAGGGAAACATATCCCAATATTTGATGAAATGTACATTGCACAACATTTTTTAGATGACGAATAATTTATTTCATATTAATTAGACACACTCACACACACAAACACATTTTAAATGGAAACTAAATTCTAGCATAAAATATATGAAACAGCTGATATTTGTGTGCATAATGGGCACATAATGGTGACATTAAATGTCATCGCACCATGGACTATTTATATACGGGAACATAAAGAATGTTAACAAATTTTGTAAAATATTTATGGGTTAAGATAGATTATCTATATATAATATATATAGATGTATATAGGGATTTTAATGTTATCTATAGACGGAAGCAGGGAATGTGTTAAATGAAACAGTGGAATTATATGTAAGAATTTGTTTTGGGTGTAATCTTACAGTAATTGGTTTTTAATTACGGAATTGGTGTTCGCTTTCCATAAAATTATCATTACCCGTTTTTTCTAATAGAACTTATACATACATGATGTCTCGCAGGATTTCTCTCATCTGACGGGACACTCTGTATAAAGAATTTATATTTTTCAATTTTCAAGAAAGCTCGCATATTGAAATGTTTGTTAGGTTAGGTGGCAACGCCTTAATGCGCCTTCAGCATAGACCACTTTTTGGGTCCATAGCTATTCCACGTTATTTTTTTACTGTACTTCTTGTACCTCTTCTTATATTTATCTTAGTTGATATGGTAATCTCTTTTTGTGAAAATGCATCACTTGAGGTATTTCCTTTATGAAACCTTACAAATGCTCGCCATTCCACCGACACTTTTAAACATTGCCATTCTTAAGATAATGCAATTATTTAGCCGGCTTTTAAGTGCCATCCAAACACCCTTAGAACCGAACTTAGATTCATCTCAACATACCAGAGAAAAACATTTTCGTGTTTCACTCCAGTCGGATTTGAACCCGGGACCTCCCCCTCCAAAGTGCACTAAGCCATTTGGTCGGTAAATGTTTGTTAAACAGTAGATTAAATTTATTCACTTCAATTTCTATCAATGATTTTGTACTTAATAAATAAATCATACAATTATTTACATGCCAATAAAATAACAAAAAAACATAACTAACTAGACTAGGTACTTATACCAATCTCGATCATTATTTTTTTTTTACAAAATGTTCGTCTTCGTTTATTTACGATGGGTTTTATAAATGAACAAATAGTGTTTATTTTCAAATGCCGAAATCAAAGCAAAACAGACAATAAATCAAGGTGTAAGTGTAAATGTAAGAAGAAGTGCTTGAAACTATTTAAGTTATTTAATTACTAGAAAATACAATTTATTTAAATGTAAACCTTGGCATGGTACGATACTGGTGATAAACACCACAAAAACCGTTGAAGCTCATTCTCTTTAAAAAATATTTATTCATTCCGCATTGAACATGTAATTCATGAAAAAACATTGTTACCAGGTGTTTCCAATTAATTTGGGGCCAGGAAAAGAACGAACATTTATATATATAAAATGCAAAAGATGCGCAGATGTGCGTTATAATTGGAAGGGGGGGTTATAGTTTCAAATGTTGAGAATAATTATAAAACATTTATTGCTAAAGTGAAATGTTTACGTCGCCCGAACGGAAACCAAGTGTTTCCAATTGGTTTTCATCGTTGCGGCGACAACCAAAATCGAAAAAAACTAATGGCAAAAGTCTACAAAAAAGCTGTGTAGATTTGTCAACAACTGTCAACGGTAGTTCAATCGATAAGAAGGGGCCAGCCCAAATATATATTGCAAATGGTAGTGTTGGTGGTTCCGATGGTGATAGTGTGGGTGGTGGCAGTATTGTTGGACCTACTAGTACCGGTAGCAGCAGTGGATTAATTAGTATTATCGACAATCTATCGCTGGTATCAAAATGTCCGGCAACAATAAGCAAAACCAATACCATCGAAGTAGATCAAATAAAAAAAATTACGGGTGGTGTCGGAGAACGACACCATCATGACCAATGTGAAAATAATGATGGCAAAAGTGCTGAAATCAAAATAACCACAACGACCAAAGTTACCCAAACAACTGTTATTACGAAGCAAATACATCGTGTTGGTTTGGTATTTAATGAGAATGGTGAATTAATTAGTAATTTGGAATCGTTTCGAAATTTCGCCAACAATCTAAATAGCAAATTGATTTCGCTATCCGGAAATGATAACAACAATGACAACGCAAAACTTAGCTTTTTCGATGATGACATTGAATATATTGATGGAACTAGTCAGAGTGATATTAGGAATAAGGAAAACCAAAAACAATGTGCCACATGTAGAAGTAAAATCAAATCAAATTCTGATTGGAATCTAAGCACAAGAAAGGTAGAGCCATATAAGAAATATTTTTACATACATTTCTATACGATATATTTACACATCCATATATATATATACCATATATGTATGTATATACAGTGGAGTGCAAAAAAAAAATGTTTTATGGGGGTTTCACACGACGAAAGTTTTTTGCGAAAAAGTTTGGCAAAGTGGCGAAATGCGTACGAAGACATTGTTTTCGCTAAATTTCTTTCAACGTGTGAACATCGTTTTTTGATTTTCGCATAACTTTTTCACGAAACCAATAATTTGTTTTCACGAAAGCACTTTCGCGATATTTTTTAACAGTTTTTACAAATAAACTAGATTGATTGCATAGTATACGCCAGGAGATTTTTTTTTGTGTCTATTTATTTATTGTTTATTGTATATATTGGATCAAATATTTTGTTTTTTGAATATAGTAAATAAATATAATTGGACTCCTGGTACTCAGATACGTATAATACATATACATATAATATATAAACCTGTATACATTTAAAATATAAGTCAGTTTGCTCCTATTTCTTTCGCGATACTTCTTTCGCGAAACTGACTTTCGCCAAAGAAAACATTACTCAAGTAATGTGTGTACACAGAACTTTTTGTGGCGATATTTCTTTCGTATATTGCAAAAGAAAACTTTCATCGTGTGAAACGGGAATAAAGCATATTTTGTATGAAGAAGTTGAAATTAAGTTATTTCTTCCATTTGTTATGATTGATATATGAAAAAGCTATGAATGCAATTTTTTTAATTTTTAAATGCTAATATTTTCTGAAAATAAGGAAAGGGAAATAAGGACAGTTGCAGGATTTAAGGATACCCTGTTATGAAAAATAATAGGTGCTACATATGTAGAATCACACTAAAACCATAGATTTAAATATGTGAATTATTTTGTTCCCTTTGGAATGAGACGATAGATTTGTTTAATTTATGTTTTCCAATAAGGTTTTTCATAGCACATTTATTTCCGCACCTATTATTTTTCACAACAGGACATTTAAAAATTAAGAATATTTGCATTCATAAATTTCTCAGATTTTTATTTTTGCCTATAACGTTGGAACCTCAAAGGTAGTAAATATAACACTAGGCTAAGTTTAAACTGGATTGAAAACATTTGTCCGGTTGGGGTAATAAACGCCAGATATCGATCCTAACAAATAGGAGAAATTACTTAATTTTGACTTTTCCAAACAAAGTATGCCTTACACACCTATGTTTTTGCACACCACTGTATACTATAGATAGACTAACAAATAGGCTAGGTACATACATACATTATACATATACGATAGCAATGTAAAGTTATTGCTTTTTAATAAGAAATTCAAGGCATAAGTTATGACATGCTGGTTTTTTTTTAAAGGAACAGCCATTGCTTCTTTTGATGTCCTATTTGCGTATATATGTTGGGGAAAAAAAATTATTTATTTATTTTTTATATTTTTTGTTGATGGATAATCAATAAAAATTTGTTTGTTTTACTTTCCAGCAAATTAAAGATGAACTGTGTGAGGTTGTTGCCGAAATGGAGGCCTTAGATTCTCAAGAAGACTGCAAACATTCCAATAAAGATAAGCAAATGTCGATAGGTCGTAAAAAATTTAATATGGATCCAAAGAAAGGTAAGTTTTCAATTTTCATTTTTGACCAGTAAAAAAAAAACTGATAGTCAGTTTAATTGTACTAGTATTGTTAAAATATGATATAAAAATCCATAACGGTATGGTACGCTGACATGAAATCTACGCTAACATGTAGGACTTTCTCGAATAGATTTGTATTTGCTCCAAAAACAATAGGGTGCTTTTTCGAATTTGTATTAATCTGAATCGGGGGGCATATCGTCGTAGTGTAACGACCTCCTCAGTTATCACATTTTTATTAGCTTTATATATTGTAAATTATTTTTATTAAAATTCCATTTGTAATTCCTTTTTTTAAATTTTGCGCGTTTTATTTAAAATATTGAAGTAAATTAATCCTCCGTTGAAATTCCCATCATTTAAATATATCCCTACTTCCGCCTAATAATTCGAACCGAGATCGAAGTGAATCTGATCTGAAGAGCGAGTTCTGATCCGACCGTCAAGGGGATAGTCGTGATGTTTAAAAATAATAAAATTAAAACTAAAGGCCTAAACTATCAAACAAGTTAAAATAAAAAACAAATAATTCAATCAACAAAAGCAATCCGCAGCACCAGATTTCCCATCCACTTTTAAAAAAAGGTTATAAGGTAATTCTATTAAAACTTAAAAAAA
>JANSTT010018245.1:0-14349 GCA_026745375.1 Platyura marginata
TAATTATTTGTGCACTACGAAATAATCTATCAATTATTGAAGATAGAAATAATATTAATAATATTATTAATTCTACATATGTATGTATATATGATACGTGGGTCTATAAGTCAGTTAAATTGTAACATAAATACTAGATTACAGTTGGCATTGTCCTGACTGAGTTGGCATTGTCCTGAAAAGTAGAATTCAAATAATCATTGGTAGAAAAATAGTAACAGTATGAAAAAATATAATTTGAAGTCAAATAACTCCTGAACTGGGCAACTTTCGTTTTAGTCTATCATACTTAGAAACAAATGCAGATTATATTTAATTGTTCCATTGTCATCTTCATTACTGATATAAAACGATTAAATTTTTTATATCAATGCTGTAAACATAAGTATCATAGATTTATTTGATAAAATGTTTCACACAGTTTTCCCCCACTAAAAAATCAAATGGTTTTAATATTAAAAATATTTGAACTTTCAAATTTACTTGTCGATCAGATAAAATCAGATCCTAAATAAAGTAGACTCTCGGTTATATTTACCAATTAAATGTCAGTCCTTGAAATATAACTGAGTGGTAAATACCTACTGTATTAAAAATTTAATTTATGAACTGTTTATTTGGTTACCCGTGTAGGTACTCTCAAAAGCCCGGAAGGAAAGAAACCTTAGAGCATCTCTTCTATTCTGGACCACACCACTCCTCCTGCAAGGGACAGAATTTTACACTAACTGAGAGCGGCCTTGATAGGTAGCATGGGAAGCCTCATAAGATTCCGGGTTCAAGTTCGACTGGGTTAAAACATGAAATGTTTTTCTCTATTATGATGATTTGAATTTGAGGCTAGAAGGTTGGATTGCACTTAAAAACAGTCTTATGATGACTTTATCTCAAAAAAAAATAGCATTGCTTAAATGGCGGTGAAATAGCGAGCATTTGAGATAAATGTAACTGTATACACTAGGCCTAAGTAATGGCCGATGTGTAGGTGCTTCATAAAAAATCACACTCCTATCAAAATCAATCAACTAACTGTTTATTATTATTTTAATAAAAGTCTATTACGGGTTTTCGTTCTAGTCCGTTACCACCTTTGAATATAAAAATATATTTAATTTAAAATTGAAGAACTTTATCTGAACAAATTTAATATTTGAAATTGCTTTATAGAATGGATTATTTTAAGTCACATTGTATGTAAGCCCTACGAAAATATAACCTACAAATTTACGAAAACTTTTACTAATATTCGGGCGAATAGGTTAAATTCGGATGTAAAATTATATACCTAGATAAATACGTTCTCCCATCGGTTGCATATTCATATGTACATATATAGCTATAAAAATGTTGGATATTCATCCCTTAAAACCTGTAATTATGAATTAAACATCCAGAGTAGATATATAGTTACATATGTATATAGATTATAATGATAATCTAACAACCGTTCCACAGTAATTGCTTATTGTTGTGGTAAGGATTGATTTATTGGAAACTTTGAACATATTTTAGGTGTTTCCTATTGTTTATGTTTATGTTTGGTATACAAAGGTCATTATAATCTATGTATCATAGGTACATAAGTATATGTATTTTAATATTGGTATACACTACATGAAAGCTCTGTGTATACATTGTACATTATGTATTCGTGAATCAAAGTTTCTGGTTTGCATTTGCAATTAAAGTCAGAACATTACGTATCGTTTATACATACATGGCAACATTTTATGTAACTAAACTAAACAGCATCAATTTATTATTAAACATTTAAGTATTAAAGTCGATAAGGGCTTAGAATAATTTAAAATATATTATGTAAGTTTTTAAATTGATAAAAGAGGAGATATACACAATTACACACGTAATGCGTTATTGGCAATAAATTCTACCTAGAGGTAGAATTGATTAAAACTCACAAAATATTAACTATTAATTTATGTTTACATAAAAGCTGCAAAGAATGACTACGAAACTTCCAACTGTGTTTTGGTTTTTTTTAAAATAGTCAAGCACAGTTGACAAAAACTAAAGACTAGTTATTTTGTATTCATCATTTTTTTAAATTGTTGTTATTTAGAGAAGACATTTTTTACAAAAAATTTGCATCGGGGGTTTGTCTCAATTAAGCATAAAAACGAAAATGAAAAGAAAATATATGAAACCAAAACGAAAACATCTTTTTATATTACATATTACACATATTACTGTAAAAGAAACTATTTCGTTAATAAAATCGTCAACAAATTCATTACTTTCATTTATGTATACTTAAATTACTATTAGTATTACATAAATCAAACACATTTTGTGGTATATAAATATATTATATTAAGAATTAAACTGATTTTTGCAGAAAACTATTAATTTAAAAACGATTAGAAAAACGATCATGTTAAAAGGCCGTTTCGGCGTATTTATTTCAAACACTCGTTAAAAATAACCTCGTTAAATACTAATAGAATCTCATAAATTTATAGGTACATATGTAACCTATATATGTATATATGTATGTAAGTCTTGATTAGTCAAATTACAAAAAATACATAAATACTCTTCCAATAAAAGAAAAAAAAAATTATTAACATATGTACATATAGGTTATACAGTACATAGAGGTTATACAGCATACACACCTAATAATAAGAAATGACAAACAATGACAAAACATGTCAGAACATGTCAGAAATTAATATTATTACCTTACGACGAGAATGAGGATAGATAATCGCTTAATTAAAATAGCGAACAACTGGATTCCTCATATTATGTATGTATATGTACCCTTATGTCCAACGACCGGTTGTATTACGTATTTTAACGGTCAAATTTATACCGTATATCTACGTCCGGCAAAAATAATAATAAATTAATATAAAATATTTCTTAAATAAATTATTTCATAATATTTCAGTGTGTAATGCATAATTTTGACCAAAAACTACTGACCAATAACCCTGGACTAAATTAAAAAAAACACGTAAAATATTTTAAGTATTTTTTTTTTATAAAGAGGAAAAATTTCAAAAAAAAAATTTAAAAAAAAAAAAAAAAAAAAAAAAAAAAACAAGTCATGTGGTGAGAATGAATATATTCACAAATAATAAATATTTCTGAATTAACCAGACCCATTCGTGCGACATACTACTCTTACCTTGATAATGATTTATTAGGCTTAAGCGTAATTTTTACAGAAAAATAATTATAGCCACAAGGGCTTAAAAGAATAATTTAATCATTAAAAGCATGCCTATGTCGCTCTGTATGACTGAAAACAAAAAAATGAGCAGCAAACACAAATAAATTAATTTACACAAAAAAGAACAAAGTTAAAAATAATCCTCAACCATCATAATTAAAACTTGAAATTATGACAAACGATTTTCCAACTATACCTACACCTAACAACTATTCATAATAAAAAATAATAAGCTTCCTACATACATGTGGTATGGTATACCTATATGTATGTATGTAGGTTGTGCCATGCAAACAACAAACTTTTTTTTTTTAATTTTATTTTTATTCTACGTGTGGAAAATAACTATGGAAAAATTGTTAATATCTCACCAGTAGCTTCCGATGAAACACCACTCAATATGCTGTGCAAATTGAATATTATCACCACCAACACTAAACAACCCAAGTTGCAGTACATTTTTAGAATATATTTTACATTAAATATAATTTTATTCTTTGATATTATTCTTACATCTGTACATTACATATGTATTTGTATACACAAAGGGAAGCTTTAGCAAAGGTTTCACCATTTGACACGCAAACTAAAACTACATTATAATAGTATATTCTCTGATGATTATTTTAGCAGTTAGTTTCTATATCGTGCTGAGAAAGTAATGGCAATTCTATAATTATTCTGTAGAAGGTACACAAATTCACAAGAAAAAAAACAAAAAAAAAAAATAAAAGCTTAAATTATATTTTTAAAAATAGTCTAACTAGAGTGGTAAAAGCTTAATGACAAAATAATTCTTATAAGGAAAACGCCAATTTTTGGTATTTATATATATTTTTCTTTTATACCTAATCATTTTGGATGATTTAATTTTTGATTGATGTACAAATAAAAAAAAATTGTTTTTGATTTAATAAATAAGATCGCTGAAGATTCTATAAAAGTTAACTAATAAATTAGATCCATTTACCATTTTTATTCAGTCATTAAGAAAATTGTTTCTTACTTGGGGTCAATTTTCGATCCACACATTTTTTAAAGAATTAAATTAAATTAAAATTAAGATATAATTTTAAAGTATTCAACAACAAAAAGTAAATTTTAATTAAATTATTTTGATATGGTTGAATTATAATAATAAATAATCAAACACCGACCGACGCAACGCCGATGTCATTATGAGACTAATCAATTACATTGAGTGTAAATCTACTAAGTTTCTTAGATCCATGATTTATTCCAAAAGTTTATTTTTTTTGAAACAACATAGTTTCTGTATCTATAATAACCGTAATATCAGGTGTTCAATCTTATTAATATTAGGTTAATTACAGTACTTATGATGAAGGCCTCACACACATTCGGAATAACTCTAATAGAATAAATACAAACTTTTCTATTTCGTAGGTTCTTTTCATTCATCTTCACGGTCTACATTAAAATATTCATTCTTCATGATTTTTGTATTTTCTACACTAATAAATAAAATTGTTTGAATAATCTTGAACAATTTCATACACACATATATTTTACACAACATCATAACGGTGTCCCGTAATCGATCACATTATCAACCCTAATCTGTCTATTTTTTTGGAAACACTCCAAATTGCTAAAATTCCACAAATTCTCACACTTCAAGATGTTTTTACCATTTAAAGTATTTTCCTTCGCTGAATCGACAACTAGCAGTAATTCTCTAAAATGATGCCCTATCTACATTTTTAATTGGAATCCGACCCACTCGGAACAAGGTTTAAACTTCGTACGAGAGAAAAACACTTAATATTTTACTTTCAGACAGGGATCCAATCTGTGATCTCCTATTCCAAAGGCATTACCTCTGAGCCATTTGATCTGTAACTTAACTTTACCATAAAAGAAAAATAAACAACAGTTTTACGTAAAATATTAAAATTAAGCTTTTAGCATATATGTTTTATTTGGAATATCGAGTTTTTGGTTGCATTCCAAAAATTGAAATTTCAAATTTTTAAGCGTGCTTGACTTCCCTCCCCCTTTCTCCACGTCAAACATCGTTATATCTTGAACGAATAGAAAAAGTTACAGTAAAAAATGCGTTTTTTAAACAAACAAAAAAATTAAATCTTTTTTTTTTTCATTATTACTGCACTATTTCGAAAAACATTAATTAATCTAAATTTAATTGCAAACATTAAATCGATCTTTTGTTAATGAATGTTTATATATGAGCTTACTCAATCAACTGTAACTTTTGTTTATTATCAATTTGAAATAGTACAGTAAAGTAGAAAACAAACAGTAAAATTTAAATTGACATTCAATCGATTAATATGATCAACAAAATGTTGTCTAGTTTAAGTACCACAAATCTATTTTATACTTGTTGTGTTATGTACCTACGCAAAATCACTACCATCATAACATTTTGATGATGGTGTTAACAGAAATACCACTATTTCGGACACGAATTTACATTATCGTTATTACATTATAATGAGTTCGAAAATTGAGTTTTATTACAATTATTAACGTTTCAACAAACTATTTATCGTTTATTTATCTATCGGCAATTACATGGTTTAATAGCAAATAACTAATGTGTTGAATTTCAATTTATTTGTTGTGTAGCCATTATTAAATCAAGGTTAATTACAATCAAAATCAATGTTAATGTAAAATAATGATTTTCGCATTTATATCAATTAGTAAATTATATAAAATATTGCTAACCCTTATATAATAATATGCGGGTAATATTTTAATTCTCAAAATATAAAGAAATGGTTGGCTCATAAATTTCCTTAAATGAAATGTTTACGTAAAATTGTACTCTTTTTTTTTTGTCATAGACATTTAAAAACCAAACAGAAATAATCTAACAATTATTGTTGAAATAGCACAAGTATTAATGTGTAAAAATAACAAAAGTTTTCCTTAATATAACTTATATACAAGTAATTAGTCTGTCAACATGAACGCTCATTATAATCAGTGTTTGCCTATTAGGATTATGGAACTGATAAAGCATATCACCCATAGTATTATATAAATATAGAAGACGATAACATCACGAAAGTGTTTATGTAATCAATTCTTGTTTATTTTGTTATTACAAGGTAATCAGAATAATTGAATTGTTGAATTTAGATACTTATAAGTTATAATATACAAAAGATTTACATATATGTATGTATGTATAGTTTATGTATGTAGATTGTACATAAGTAGGTATATAAATGCCTACACAAATGATAATTATGTAGGTGATAAATTTAAATCTTAATCGGTGTAATTCACGTTCGTTTTTTGTTAAAGTTAGCAATAAATTTTAATATTGTTGCTATTTAGTTTCTATAATACATTTCATAGTCCATCAGTTACCTATGTACTTACATATATATCGTGCTTATACAATACATGCAAGAACTAAAGAAGTGACCAACAAAATAGACTTGGAGATATTTGATAAAAATGTTGACAAAGTTTCTTTTAATTGTCTAAAAAAAAATAGAAGATATTTTCGGAACCAGTAAACAATTCGTATCAATGTTTCTAGTTAATAGTATTGTTACTAAAATTTCGAAAAAAGTCCAAGATTTTTTTCTTTGCCATTTCTTGCTATATTTAAAATTGAAAATAACAATATTGGTCGAAACGAACAAGTTCTGTTTATTATGAAATTACGAGTGTTTAGAAGCAGACATTTTTTAGGGATTTTTAGAATAACAATATTTTGATTTTCTTATTGTTTATTGCTTAACATGGTCAGGTCACTTCTAACTGTAACCCACAATATACTTATGTATGTAAATGTTGTACAGTACATGCTCGTGTTGCGTGCCGTAATTGATTCTATTCGATAAATTTTATGGTGTCATGTATCATTGTATTATCACTGACTTCAAAATGGCACTCAATTCCAGTACCAGTTCATTGAGACCGAAACCAAAATAATTTATACAATGAAATTTAAACTAACTTTTTTATTTATTTACTCACATAGTAACTTTAAACTGACATCTTTTTTAATCAACAAATGTAAATTCAACCAATTCTTTTTTTGTTGTTGTTTGAATTGATTAAAATATTCTAACCAACAAATAATGTAATTAAGATTCCCTCCGATTGATATAATTTAAAGCAATTCCACCAAACCATATCATGCAAAATGATTGTTTTCGAATGTCGACGCAAAACACAATAAATTTGTATGTTGCCAAAACATCATTCAGAACATAGTTGTCATATCAATAAATAGTGAATATGAGTGGTATAAATCACTCACCTCCTAAATTAGACTATGCTGATGGTTTGACATTAAAGAACATGACATGATATCTATTACTATATAAATACTAATTATTGTACTAATATGAAATATAGAATCACATACCTATAGAACAAATCGTAATGTAAATTAAGTAATTATACGGAAATTAATTATGTAAATTGTCTCTTCATATGTGATGACTCGTATCTATATACTTTTAATTTCTACTTGTGCTTTCTATATCAAATGTAATATGTATGTATTGTATATGTTTATATTGTATAACAACAGTTATGTAATAGTAGTAATACATAATAATATGTATATTATTATATAACAAATAAAAAGATACATACATGTACATATGTAAGAAAATATCTATCTATAGATTTGAATGACAAAACGATTTTAATTTTGGCATAAAAATATGTCAAAAAAATAACAAAAATATGTCCAAGTCAGCTTTTAATAAATTGAAATAAACATTTTTCATATTTATGCTCGAAATATTTTTCTCTAACACTAATTTATCGGTAGATCGACAGTTACTTTATATATCAAAAATTGAAGAAATATTGAATGCTTGTTTATGTTTATGTATAAATACAAAATTATTACAAAATAAGCAAAACCATTACAAATGTCTCCTTCATAATCAAAACTATGAATTATTATAAAAAAAGAGACTGTTCAATAGTTTTTTTAAATTATATATGGATTGGTAGGAATGGTTGTTTAAATTTTATTTTGATTGGTAAAAAAATGTATTTCAAATTTTGAAGGAGAAACAATTTACATATTTACTAATGGTTCGTATATTTATTATTTTTTTATTAATACATAATACTACATGACGTGTTTCGATCATTATTACCGTCCATAGTCAACTATGAACTGAAATTTTTAATTAATTAACATGCATTCTACAGAAGCGCTAGGATTTATAGCGATTTATCTATAGATTTTTTTGTTTGCATGCGTTCGAGAGTCATGTTTTTATTAATATGATGCACAAGTGTTTGTGAATGCCATATACATATACAGACTTTCGAATACATGCAAACAAAAAAATCTATAGATGAATCGCTATAAATCCTAGCGCTTCTGTAGAATGCATGTTAATTAATTAAAAATTTCAGTTCATAGTTAACAATGGACGGTAATAATGATCGAACAGGTCATGTAGTATTATGTATTAATAAAAAAATAATAAATATACGAACCATTAGTAATTATAACGGTCAAGATAGAATTTAAAAAAAAAATAGAAAATTCTATCGAAAAAGTGTTTAGAAAAATTTACATAATTGTTTTATAGGTATTTTTATTTTTTAATAATTTCTTCAAGTGACGAAGCGTGCACAATTTCGCTGGGTTTTTTTTTCAAACAAATATATTTTCAATAATATATGGATTATTGTAGTCAAATGACATCTTTCAACTTGTCTAGTAAACACATTTGTGTGTAAGTTCCTCTATAGTATTAAAAGTTACCCATAAAATGGTATTTGATACTTTACATAGTAGTGGATAATGAATATTATACAAACTGAATAAAAATGTAAAATATACAAAAACTTTGTAAATTCTCAAACTTTTTTATTTGGTTAGGGATATTATAATATGAATTATTAGTTATAAAACGGCGTAGACAGTCGTACGCCTTAATAGTAATATAACTAAGGCGAAGTGGGCATTTTATTTTTATTTTAAATTATAAAGGAGACAAATTGTTTTGTATTGTTAGCAGAAATAATTGACCAAAAATACCTCATAGACAAATAATTTGATTTATTATCTTTACAAATAACGCTTTGTCTTTGTTTATCCATCTATACTTTATAACTAATATACATAAGTATGTATGTACATGTACATAAACTCCATCATTCTCTTAATTATATTTTCTTACTTCAATATTAAAATTTGAAAAATGCGTACACAAATATCACATGTTGTAAGACATAAATTTCAAAGTATTTTTGTCTACTAAATTATTAAAACCACAATAACCTACAGTTTATGTGTTAAATTAAGATGCTAAATCTACTAATAATTTCTAGTAAAAGATATAATTCAAAATGTGTAACTGTCATAAGGGAATAAAAGTTTTCCCTGAAACAATTTTCCTCTTAGCGGTTTGCGGGTGTAAACTGTAGATTTCTCTCGTCCTACTAACGTCAATTTTTCTCTCCCACAACAAGAATTCCAAATTAATTTGAAAAGCTTAAGTAAAGCTCAATGAAACTTTTTATAATAATAGTAAGTTATACATTTTGTTGAAAGAACTATTTTTGAAATTAAAGGATGTTAAATTTATGGTACCTATACTTACAGATGCAGTATATATGTATGCGTATACATTATGCATATATGTACTTACTATAAAATTAAAATAGTTAAAAAAGTTATAGGCACGTTTATTACTCAATTTTCTATACACTTTGCTTAAATACAAATGGGATGTGTATCCTCATTTATACAAAATGATGGTTAAATCATGATACCTAATAATTTTAAAACTAATTTTTTCATTGATTCAGACTAAACTAGGTATTTATATATGAATCATCAGCATCTAACCTATTGTTTCAAGTGGAAATAATAGGAAAAATGTTATTGATTGGGCAAACATGTAATTGTAATTAGTGGATTGCCTACACTGTTAGTTAACAGTGAAATTGAACCATCCACCCAC
This sequence comes from Platyura marginata, assembly GCA_026745375.1. Classification (NCBI taxonomy): domain Eukaryota; kingdom Metazoa; phylum Arthropoda; class Insecta; order Diptera; family Keroplatidae; genus Platyura; species Platyura marginata. The sequence goes on from JANSTT010018245.1 coordinate 10,153, forward strand.
CAATCTGTATTTCATCAAAAAATTATCTATGAAAAATATTTCCACAATGGAATTTCAAGGCGTCGTACACCAGAGGTATAACCCTTAATGCACCGACACGGCTACTAAAAATTATGTCATTATTATGTAAATATACGTACGAGAGTACGGAATCGAAAATGGAACATCTACAGATGTTATCTATTTGTAGATAATTTTTGAAAAAATTCAATTCAGGTACACACAGTAATATTTTATCCCTCTCTCCTCGAATGGTTTGTTCAATTAGCTCTAAAGAAGAACTTAATAGAGTTACGAGTATAATTACAGGTATTACAATCTAATCCACTTGTAATATGACAAAAATTAAATCAAACTAAGAGAGAAATTGTGCAATTATATTTTCTTCAATAATCTCGAGAATAACTGACTCTTAAAATATATTTACTACTAAATAATGTATTTGAAAAACACTACAAAACAATACAATTTTACTTACATATGTATGTACATATATCATCATCTTTAATGGTATGCAATATCCAACGATATTCTATAAAAGATTTTAAATGAATACCAAAATGTGTATAGTGAAGAACGAATTGAAATCTTATTTAATGACATTGTCGGATAAAATATTCCAGATTGATTTATGTTAATCTATGCAGAGTAGAGAATCACATAATAGTTATATGCTCAGCAAAAGCACACCTTTGACTTTTGCTACTAATTACATATACTATATATAAGATATTGGTTTTCAAAGCTGTTACATTAAAATTATCAATAAATGACTTTTAACATTTCCGAAAGGATGATTATATATACAGAAACCAACTCGACTATTGATATGTTAAATTAATAGCTGTTTCTAATGGTTTCATGTGGATGAAGTGTTAAAAGAGAAGGGTTTATTTTATAGAATTACAATGTATGTATGTATTGTACATATAGATATTGTATGGATTTAGATTATGTTGCAATTCTTATTATAAAGTTAAGAAAACAACATTATTAATCCTAGCTAAAATAATGGATTAATCATTTACAATTTAATATACATAATACTATGTATCTGAGATTAATTAGTGTTTTCTCAGAAGAAAACTAAGCCAAATCCAATAGTGTAATATAATGGAAAAGTTTTCGTTGAACTGGTATGGACAAAATAGTTAGTTGCAAATTTATGAGATAAACTTGGATATTATGGGTAAATATTCCAAAATATATGTATGTAGTTAGAAAAACAAACAGTTGATAAGATAATTACCTATGTATGTATGTAATGTATGTAAACAAATTTCTAGTAAAATTGTTTATTGATCTATTCTCAACCATACCAAAACTAAACTAAAAAAATAAATAACAATTACCTTTATTATACAATAATCTTATGTATTTAATACAGAAGTGTGTTTCTGGTGTTTGTATCCTGATTATATAAAAAAAGACCTAAACAAATGTGTGTATCGTAGGTATGTTATGACTTAATCAATGAAACAATAGTACGCATCACCATAAAACATCTTATCTGATAGAAAATGTTATTAGGTACGTACTCTCATTAATTTATAGTATGAGTGAGTCACAAAAAAAAAATCATTAGGGATGGTAGGATAACATTTTATTGTTATTAATTGAAAACTCTTCAAACATGTTTTGTTGTAGCCCAACTATCTACTAAATAGAAGAAAAGGGTGCCAACAATGTTTTTTTATTCCATTAAGATAATTTTGTCTTTTTATTTTGCCTATTAATGTACATATTATGAGAAACAGTGGTATAGAACTAGAGATTGCAATCATGGCATCCCGGAATGAAAATTTCGTTCTTCAATCCCGGTATTAATCCATCAGAATATCAGGATTTCAAATAAAAAATGTACAAGTAATATTATTTCTTTAATATTTAATTTTCCTTAATTCTGTATTATTATTTAATCAATAATATAGTAGGGGGAAACTATTCGACATTAAAATGATCGCTGTAACAAAGAAACAGTGCCATATCTGTTTTTTGACGTTTCCAATAATATTGAAAAATACGAACTTTTGAGTATAATTAAATTTGCGTTGCTTCTTTTTAACCCAAATATTTGGATTTTGTCCATTTTTGACTTTTTGGCAGGTGAAGAAATTCTTTTGCAAGTGCAAACTTAAATTATCATAGGTAGTATCAATGCAAATAAAATTTGTTTTTGACTTTTGGGCACTCCACGAATAACTTCCGATTTTGTAGTTCAATTTTAAAATAATTTGACTTCAAATTAGCCGCAAAAAGATATCAATAAGATTCGCTGATTCTATTAATATATTTTTTGTTTTCACTTATAACAAAGTGCATTAACACTGAAATACATGTACATATTCTTAATCAACACATGTTTTCAGTACAATAATGCAGTATTATGACTAGGATTTTTTTTGTACAATAAAAAGGACTAATTATTAGTTTTACTAAATTTTTTTTTATAAAGAAATTTCCATCATTTGTTTAGTTAATTGGATTTCTGTATATGAAAAAAGTTATCCGGAAAATTAAAAAAAAAATGTTTTAATACCGATGAGTTCCCCTAATATTTTTTTTTATTTAAAGTAAAAGCGAAAAACCTACAAGAATAACATTATAAAAAAACATAAAACAGAAAAATCAAATATAATTGAACTTAATGGAAGGTAATGATGAAAATTTTACCCAAAAAACAAAATTCAAAGTTTCCAGGATTTTTTTTTAGATTCATTTAACTATCAAATAAAGAAGTTAATACATATTACTAGATTCAGTCGCAAGTCGAAGTTACATTATTTATTAATATTTTAATATTCTAATACAGCATTTTAGTAGTTTTTTTGTAATTTTTACCGAAAATGCAAACTGTTAAAAAACGTAAAAACAAATAATTTAAGATGCTCAATCAGAATTTGTTTCCAGGTTCAACATCTCTAATGTACCATTTTTTTATCAGTCAATACTTTTTTGCACTAAGTAACTGACGTCTGGTAACGGTTCCTTCATCTGATTCACGACATAAAAAAAATCAAATGTTGCTTAGACCCATTCCAAATATTCAACAGGATCTTCTCGTTGCTATAGGTTTAATTAAAAATGACTATGTGGTATAAAGAACCTCTGTGTTTTTGTAAGCTGGCACCATATATTTAAAGGCGTACCACATACATACATGTTTTTTATACCTCATTTATTATCAACAACAAAAAAGAAAAAAAAATCAGAATTATTTTAAATTTAAGCTTTTGATACAAGTTGAGCAATGCTCTTTTTCTAGATGACCAGACCATAGAATACAATTTCCTTTATATCAAGTTTTAATTTGGAATGGGCTTTTAATAAAAACAGACTTGTTGAAGTGTTGGGGGTAGCTTTCTGTATTAAATACCAAGAAAAAACTTTTTTTGGTTAATAATTTTGTTTTCTTTTTAAATTTGAATTGGTCGATTGTATTATGCGAATTTAACCAAACCTAATTGCAAAAAATATTTATTTGTAAAGCTGACATAAATCCATCTTATGACTTATTAAAAATTATTTTTCCTACGTACCTACTTACCACTTTAAATTCTTAGTCATATTGTACATATTGCTGAATCATAATTAAGATATGTATGTATATAGAAGAATGTTCGATCTTGATCATTTTTGATAATAAATAACAGCGTATAAAAAGAATTTTAATACAACAAATTATTACTTTAACTCATTTTATGATCCTTGCATAAAATTCCGCAAGAACGATTTAAATGTAAATGTCATTTTCATTGCTCAGTCACGTGTTTGTGTTCCAGTAAAAATGGTACAAAAATTGTAATCTACCTTTAACAAACTAAAATTTCCGTGTAAAATTATTTTGGCAAATTTCAAAACGTTTTTTACATACAAAAACACCTACAAGTACTTAATTCAGGTGCGGCACACCTGATAATTGAAATTTTGCCAATTTGTGTAATTCGCATTATCATCTGAAACTGATTATTTGCTTATACAGTATAGATACCAACATATACGGGAACGAATTTCCATTTAACCGCTCTATAGACCTATACTATAAAAAAAAAACAGGGGGACTATTTTCTTTGCTACTAAAACTTAATTTGTTTTTTATTTCTTCACCATTCCGTAAATGACTTTAAATATTTAAATCATAATGTTAAGGGATCCCAACTTCTAAAATGCTACATATAAATGGAATATAGATGAATA
>JANSTT010018246.1:0-14342 GCA_026745375.1 Platyura marginata
CGCCTGGAATACATTGACATACTCCTTTAGGTGTATTGATTCGTCGAACTCCTCAATATCGCCCGAGTGTATGCCTGTTCCGGTTCTCCACTCTACGTGGGATCCATCTGTGAAGACTGTGATGTTGTTATGGTCAATGATTCCATCGGTCATCCAGTCTTCCCTTGACGGTATTTTCACCTCAAAGTTCCGGTTTAATCTTGTTTCCCGTATTGTGAGGTCAGATTCTAGATCTACAAGGTTTGACGATTGTTTAACCAGGTTGATTATTGTCTCGTGTCCCTTAGGTCCGGTTCTTCCCGCCCACTGGTTGCGTGTGTGCAGCCTGTATGCGGTGTTGCCGGCTGCCTGTTTCACAAAGAGATCTATTGGAAGCAGAAACAGCATCGTCTCTATTGAGGCCGTCGGTGTAGAAGATTGCGCTCCCGTGACTCCTAGACATGCGAGGCGTTACACCTGACCTAGTCTTGATAGCCCATCTTTTTTCCACCGCCTGCCACCAGACTAAGGCGCCATAAATGAGTATAGTTCTGACAACCCCGGTGTAGAGCCAGTGTATCCGGCAGGGTCTCAAGCCCCAGCTCTTCCCGAAGGCTCTACTATACATCCAGAATGTGGATATTGCCTTTTTGGCCTTGCTCTCATCATTTTGCCTCCATGTCAGTTTGGAGTCCAGCACCACTCCCAAGTATTTGACGTGTGGCTTTAGTTGGATTCTGAAGCCGTCAATCTTTAATGGCACAAAATTTTCAATCTTCCGTTTCTTTGAGAAAAGAACCAGGTCTGTCTTTGAAGGATTAACCGGCTTCTGTCGCCCAGCGTTTTACCAGAGTAATATCTCCCTGCATCAACTCTTTTGGGTGTTTGGCGGAGACTATCACCGCTAGGTCATTTGCGTACGCGATGTGTTTGAAGCCGTTATTTCTCAGTACGTTCAGTAGGTTGTCCATGATAAAGATCCACAGTAAGGGAGATAGTATGCTCCCTTGTGGTGTTCCCTCGCTCACAGCTCCCTGCCTGATTATGCCGCCCCAATCTCCCAAAATTGTTCTTTAACCCAGTAGCTGGGCCACCCAATTGGTTAGTATTGGATCTACGTCTTTCCTCTTTAGAGCCGCAATAATTCCATCTCGTCGGATGTTATTAAAGGCGCCCTCTATGTCTAATAAAAGGCCAAGGGTTGACTCCTTGTTCATTAGGTTTCCCTCCACTTCCTTTACTAGTTCGTGGAGGGCCGTGTCCGTTGATTTGCCAACCGTATAAGCGTGCTGACTGCCTTCCAGACTGCCTCGAGGGATTGCTTTCCTCATCTGTAGGTCGCATATCCTCTCCAGTGTCTTTAGTAAAAAGGATGTCAGGCTTATCGGTTGGTAAGCCTTAGCCGTCCCCAGGTCCTTCCCTGGTTTCGGGATGAACACTACCCTGGCTTCCCTCTATTTTTTCGGTATCTAGGTTAGCCATAACCTATATATTCTTACCAGTTTTAAAGCAAAGTGTGGAGCTTTAATAGCGCTAATAGGATATCCGTAAAAAGATATTATTTACAATTTCTTTACACATTCAACTTGCTTGTCTTTACATGTGACAACAAAACTCTTTTTATATTTTTTTACTAGTATTAGTATGTACCTTCTCACAAAAAGAACTTTTAGGTTTTGGATGGTTTGTTGCTTCGGTAAGACCTGCCTATCGAACTCAAAAGACGTACCGAAAAATAATTTCAATATAAATGTAACTATAAATAAATAAACTATAGCCACTCGTTTGCTGTCTGTTCATCTCTGTATACTATTACCTTGTGACAAAACTTAAGTTTGTTTCAATGGAACTGAACAAACCATGTAACAACCGTGAATTTATCATGGGTAAACCAGTAAAGAAGGAATAATTGGCTAGGTCGATTATAATATACTCGTATCAATACCTGTTTATTGATTTACGACTTGTATCTATTTTGTTTTTAGATATTGAATATAAATGATTAAAAACCCTAGAAATGACATAAAATTGATTGCAGCGCTATAACGGTAGGTCGTGGAACTTTTTGGTCTATTAATGAAATCTTAATTTGTTTATTCTCTATAATTGTCATATTAATTTTTTCTACATTCCGACTATCTTTCGAGTAAATCATACCACAGTCTCCTATATATGGTGTCCGATTTGCTAAACTTACGCTCAAATGGATTTAATAAATGGTGCCTTCCTATATAATTATAATTAATGTAAATTTGCTTCCAAATGACAAAGCAAATAATTAAATATTACAGCCTAATTTCATGGCGATCTGCCAGATAAAGAGAACTTTTTGCTAAAGGCCGGTCCATGGGAATAACAAAGGATTTACTAAAAACTCCTAATTCCACACTAAATAGAAGTTATAGTAGATCAAAATTAGGCCGTTTCCATTCTATACAAAAATGAAAATAAAATCTCGTTTATATCATGTTGATGTATCATATATATAATACACAGGATTTTCATACGTCACAGTGCGGTGAGAATAAACACAGCGGACGAGAGAATAGAAAAATCACGAAAACAAAATAATTACATATTCTTTTTTTACTACATTTATATCTTTCTGTTCTTCCACAAGTTTGTTTTTCTCGACGACAATGGTGTTTCACAATAAGGAGAAATAGAAATGAGACAGCAAACTAAAAGTAGTAGAATGACAGGATGACCTCAGTAATTATCTATAATATACAATAATTATATATGAAAGCGGCCAGTTCCAAGCGTTCTTGTTCCCTCCTGTGTTTAAAAATTTTGTGCAAATGCACAGGGGTGTTCTAGTATATATAAACTTTACCTATTAATTCTATCGTAACACCATAACACTGATTTTCATCATTAATTTTTCAACCGACCCCTTTTGTAGGCATGTATTTTTCAAAATTATTTAATAGAGCAGAGATGTGTGGTTTAGAGAACTTGTTGCATGTATAGACTCATAAAGATGTTAATTATCCTGAAACTGTAACCTAGTAGTAGTAGTAGTTTTTAAATAAATGTCTTCCTAATCTACAAACTTTTATTAATCTTAAACCTGTTTAAATAACATTCATTTTAATTGTATTACATTTTGTTGGGCTATCCATTTACATGTCAACTCTCAAAGAGTAATTTTTTTATGTTAATTTGAAATGATTTGTCTTTTTCTTCCACGTAGGTTAAATTCAAATCAATAATGGGCTGATTTTTGCATGGTCACATTTGGCGTCGTCACAACTTTTTACTTCTAAATTTTTGTTGATTTTTTTTTGATAATAGAGAATGTGTACGAACTAATAAATAATCCATTTGATATTATTTTTTTTTTAGTGCCTAATATAGAATAGTTTCAATTTGATTTTGTAACAGAGCCTAGAGGTAGAGTGACAAGTAATATTAGTATTATAAGGAAATGAAGATTTATTAGAATATTTCCTAATCGTGAATCTTCATTTTTTACCCATTTTATACTTCCAGAGAAAGTGGAACAACCACAAAATCCTATGATGGGCGCAGCACCGGGTACATTTCCTATGTACAATCCCGAAACTGGCCAATGGATGGGTATGAGTATGGGAATGTATCCATATCCAACACCATTCTTAACGACACCAATGGTTCGACCTGATTTTTTTGCTAATCCAATGTTCCGAGGTTTTCGCAATATGCACCGTGGACGATATCAAAGAGGTCGAGGACGTGGACAATATCGCGGACGTGGATCATATCAGTCATATGATTATGATCAATACAATAAATATTACAAAAATGATGAATATGATCGTTACGATGATGATCATGATCATAGAAAGTCTAAGTATTCCCGATCAAGGTCACGGTAATTGAACACAGTAACAATTTAATATTTCACATATAAATAATAATTTTATGTTTAAAGATCTCACTCGAGAAATCGTCGCAGCCGTTCCAGATCTAGAACTCGATCATATACCCGATCACGATCCCGAAGTCGTCGCAGTCGATCGAAATCACGTTCACGATCGAAAAGTCGTCGTTCACGATCTCATTCTCGATCAAAGTCGAAGCTCGTTTCAACACTGCGTAAATCAAATTCACAAAATCGATGGTCATCACATTCACATAGTCGATCACCAACATCAAAACGATCATGGTCACGTGATGAATCTCGAAGTCGATCAACCAGCCGTAAACACCGTCGTCGTACATCCAGTTCACATAAGAGAATCGTATTGCAACCAGAGAAATTGGTGTTGACTGCTAAGGAAATTCAACGATCCGTTCAGCAAAAATTGCACGAAAGAGTGAAGGAGGAAGCGAAACTAAAAGTATTAAGTTTGGAGATGGATGAAGCAGAAATTCAAAAGAATTTAAATCAGGCATCAACGTCAGTCGGTCGAGAACGTTCCAAATCGGTTGACAGTTCGAAATTTGTATCGCCAAAACGAAAGGAACCAAGTGTAACTCCCGAGAAGGAATGGAATTAGTTTTATACTTAGCAACATATTTTCAAAATAAATACACAAGTAAAGTGTTTTTCGAAATTTTTGAATTAGAGACGACTTTTGATTTATGTAAAAATATCAGGACTAAAGAAGGTAATTTGGATTTTACCTACTTTTAGATTTATATTTATTTGAATTCGGTAGAACAATTTTGATCTCATGGCCTGATTAATGATACTTGTCAATGATTTTGTGGGCCCTTTCTATTCGAAATAATTACTTTACTTTTATATCTTTGACAACAATTTAAATCATGGATCGATGTACAAAACTATGTTCAATGATCATATTTGTACCACTTTCCTAATTTTGATATCTTATGTTTGTCACTATCGTTTTGGATGAAAGATTATTCTCAATGTTAAAGTTGATAAAAAATTATTTGGCGTAACACTATGGGCAGAGGCGGCTCTAGATCCAGGGCAAAAAGTGCAGAGCCCCGCAAGTCATTTCTGTCTGCCACACAAACTTTATCTTAAATAATTATTACATAATTATACATAATTTTATTTAAGTGAAGCCGATAACAGACCCATTTACCCTATATTTACCATTCACCACCAGTACCTACCCACATATGTATATGAATATTCATACCTAACTAACCATTCACGATCCACCTAACAATAATTTGTATTCTCTTATCTCATCATTTTCTGCTATGATTTCTTCTACGGGGCTGACAAAATTTTGGCCCAGACTAATGTATTGAATATACTGAAAATGTTGAATAAAATTGTCAACACACACATAGAAACACTATCGGTTCATACAACCACTCGGGGCATTCCAATTTTAGCCCCAGAAGTAAATTCGTTATAAATATTGAATTTTATATAGTAGGGTTAGATTTTAGCGTCTAAAAACCTCGAAAAAACTGTTACAAATCGGAGTTTTTTTTAAATATGTTCCTGAAATGTTCCTCTATCATTTGGTCAAAGTCCCATAAAAATCCCTTGGGAAAATCTGGAGAAAATTAAGAAAAACTTTTTGCAAGCTTTTTTTCGTTGTGAGACCAATTTCTTTATTTACTACCAAAATCAAAATAATTTTTTGTAAATTATTTAGAATTAAATGTTTTATAAATGCCTGGAACAACACTTTTTCCTATGTACATACCATCTTTCTATAAGATATTTGTCAATAAACTTTGCCGTTTTGATTTTCAAGTACTTTTTTCATTTCACACCGTCCTAACTTTTTTCCAATGGGACTTATATTTAAAAAGAATTTTCCAGAATAAACTTTGGACTTGACCTAACATTTCAAAAACAGAAAGTACCATATTATTCCATAAATAAAGTGTTTGATAGCATGCACCAAATATGATTACACCAAAAAAATGCATTTTCCTTCTATTTGTATTTGTATGAAAATTTGTAAACAAAAAAAAAACACTGTTCTTAAAACAGTTATTTTAATGAAATTGATTTTTGAGCCCCACCATTATAAAATACCACCAGCCGCCACTGACTATGGGGGATGATCGATTATGGATTTTTTCTATTGAAAGTGAAAATTAAGACGAATTAAAATTTGATGAAACCATAGATAAGTTGTAACTCTATGTAGAAAAGTCGTGATTTAATTCCAGTTTCCTTTAGACATTTTAGGATCTTTAGTGAATTTAGGGTCGGGATCTTGAGTGGACTTCCTTAGGTGCCCTTTAAGCCTGCAGTGGCCCGTTAGGAATCCCGTCAGCATCCTAAGTCTGTTTTTGCTAATTCTTATACTAGCCTCATACCTTTTTTGGTTATAGTTTGTATTGTATTTGTTCCGATTCCATAGAAGGACTCGGGTCCAACGAAAAGGGTAGATGCCCCCTTTCTTGCCAACTCATCCGCCTTTTTCTTTGCTTCTATGCCTACATGCCCAGTAGGGTGGGGCGATGTACTTTATGTTGTTTGATTTTATCAGAACCACTTTTTTAGGGTTCCTTAAAGAGTTTAAAAGAAATGGTAAATTTTTTTTTTCGTTTTCACTATGCACCAACCACTTTTCTGATTTTTTGTACTTTTTTTGTAATACATTTTTCAAAGTTATGCTATACCCAAACCAGCCGGTCGATTTTAAAAAGTCTGAATGAACTTTATAGGTAAAATTTCAATAATATTTAATAGGATCCAAAGAAAGTTTAAAATCTTAAAATCTTTAGATAAAATTAAAAATTAATCGACAAAGTTTCAAAGTTGACCTAAAATTAGAATTTCAGCTTCCAAATACATGCTAACCCAATTAATTTTTTTTTATCTGTTTTATAGGCATTTTTATACAATTTTAAAAACCGTTCAGAATGTTCAGTTCCAATAAAAACTTACAGAGATATTCATTATATTCTAAAATCTTGTATTAATAAAAATAAAAAAATCAAAGATATTTTATTAGAAAATAATATTAAAAATATAATTTAAATAAGTGGCCCAATATACGAGTAGCTGCTAGCTAGTTCCCCCAAGATGGAAATATCTATCCAAGCAAGAGTATGCTTGATTTTTTCCAAAATAGGCGAATTTTTCTCTCTTTTATAATTGGCTGTGTCTCGGCATGGTACTTAACCAAAATAAGTGAGATTTAGCACCAAATAAAATGGCCGCCGTTGTCTCTCTTGGGAGAGAACTGCTTGACTAGCTATGGAGAGGCAGGACATTTTAATTGGGAGAGATTATTTATAGTCAATCCATGCTTTATCTAGATCTTCTTGTATTGGAAACCTACAAATTTTTAAAATATCGGAATAATTCATCGCAACAGTTTAAAATTAGTTTAAATCGAATAAAGAAAACGAAGAAACACAACACGGACACATAAACACAACATATTTAATGAGACGCCTTTGTCATACATTTCGAAAAAAAATATCTTTGTTTGCAGTTTAACCCTAAAGCGCAAAACGGAGTCCGTTGGACTCCGCAGAGCAAGAATAAACCTATAACTTATATAGGAAAAACTTTTTCAACCGGAGTTTTTTTACATTTTTTGAGTTTATTAAGTTTTATAGAAAAATAAAAAAAAATGTATTCATTTTTTTTTCACAATTGTATACTCACTTTTGCGTTTTTGTTATAAAAAAAATTTGCGCTTTAGGGTTAAGAGAATTGGTTTACTTTTTTTTCGTTAAATGAAAATGGCGATTTTTCATCCCCCCATACTGCTATACCCGACGTTGTGTTTGGATTTAGTTTCATGATAGATATACGGTGCAAGCTCTCCTTTTATATTGTTTCCTCTTTAATTATAATCCATACCAAATTTGAATTTACTTTACATCAACGATAAAATTTCTGAGAACAACAAAATAAAAAAGAAGAATTACTTTATTATTATTATTATAACCCGCGTTATTGTAGATAGAATGTCACGATTATCGTGAAATTGAAAAAAAAATTCTTCAACTGAGATGTATCCAGAAAGATTAATGAGTACATTTCTACATATTGGCGCATCATAATTAATCATTTATTTATCTATACTATACCTAAGAAAAAAAGATAAATTTCCCAACATATTTTTTTTTATATTCAATAATTTGTATATTTAATGAATTTAAACACAAAAACAATTTTAATTAATTCTTGAATTAAGAGGATTTATGACACGTCCAGCCATTATTGCAAGATCCGTTTCGGTGTCAATGATACAAAACAAAAATGGCTGATTGATCGACATTTCTGTTGGTTTGTAGTGTAGTTCGGCAAATCCTACAATTAAAATGTTTTTTTGTCACAATAATTTATTGCTTGAACTAATTACTTGAATGCAATTAAATTGCTGTACTTATTGTGCATTGTTTCTAAAAAGGAAATGTCATCATCACACTTACTTCTTAAATTGTTGTTTGTATTTGTTCTTATATTGATTGATATTGTCTGTTCAATGTGTTTTGCATAAATACCGCCTTCGTTTGTCATTAGAGAAAAATCAGCACGTGTTGGTTCGAAAATATCTACAATGCCCATCTGAAAGTGGAATTTTTTTTTTATTTAATTTGACCGTTAAATCAAATATTTCTTTACCTTCATTAAATCGGTCGTTAAAACGGTGTTGCCCTTTAACTGAAATTTCGGTACCATTGCTTTGATCCAACTTGCCGTTAGACGAGTTCGCAATTCTCGAAGTGAGGGTGCGTGCTGTGATGCCATCGTTTCAATTAAATTATTCAAATCATACAGTTGATCGGGTAATATCAAAAGTAAATTATAATTGTCTGAATCAAGGGGCAATTCCAAAATGGTTGCCTGAATACTATCAACATGTGCAAATCTTAGGATTGTGTTGTAAATTTTATATGGAACTTCAATTGATTCGGAATCATTTAAATAGAATATATGTTTCATCTCATCGTCCAGTTCTAGTGTTGATCGTGTAAAATATTTTGAAATTAAATTTGGAGAATTCTGTGAAACGTACAAATAATTGGGGGGTTCGGGGGTTGCATATGAGAAATATGAATTTGGCTCGTTATAGTTAGCACCATAATCGGTGGAAATTCGATATCTCAATGGTGATAGATCCCATAGAAAATTCGATCTCTTTGATTTTTGACGAAATCTTCCTGTTTTCGATTGAGATTGGGAAAGTGGATTTTTTGTTGTAGATTCTGTTCTGCTATTGGTAATAGCTTGGGAAGTTGTATTTGGTTTTGGCTTAAATGTGAATAAATATCGTGTAGTTCGTGGCGTCATTGTTGTTGTCTGGACTGGCTTAGCAAAAGTGTTTTTATTGCTAACCAGATCACTAAACAATGTTGCTTCTTCTGTATATATCGAATCAGTAGTTGTATCAAATGGCATTGTTGTCTGCAAATTGGTTTGAGATTGGATTGTGGTTGATTCTGGAACATTGCTTTCAATACGATATGACGTAAAAGTTGTTGAAGTTTCTGGCGGAATTAGTGTCGTTTCTGATGAGGTTATTAATATTTCGATTTGTTCATTAAATTCCGTTGTAATTGATGGAATATCTGTAGTGGGCTCAATAGCGTCCATTGTCGTAGTATCGGTACTTGGAATAGTAGTTATTGGTGGTTTGATTTTTGGAGATGTGATCATGGACATTGTAGTTATTTCTGATACATTTTCACTTTTTGATTGTTCCGTTGACACCACCGAAGTCCTAGTACTGTCTATCGATTTTGTAGATTCTACCGATTTTGTAGTTTCTACCGGTTTTGTCGTTTCTACCGATCTTGTGGTCATCTCTTTTTTCATAGTTTCAATTGGTTTTTCTTTTAATATCGATTGAATTGTCGTCGCATCAGATTCATCCTGTAATTTCATAATATTTGATTCTGCTTGTTGTGATGACTGTGGTGACATTGTGGACGTTGGTATTTTATTGGGATTTCTAAATAGAATCAGGCCTGCATCTAAATTATATCCACAGAATCGTAATAATTCTTCATATTCAATGCGAATAGTTACGCTTTCTCTGTTCAAACTTAAACCACTTAGAAGGTTTTCTTGTTGGTAGAAGTAACTCTGGAAATGGAAAATGGAAAGAATAAAAATGCATTCAATTCAAAGTTGAAAATATCATGACATTTTTTTGGTGTAGGGCTCTATTTCTAAGTACGACTAGTTGCCAATGCATGTCCGTCCGTCTGTTCGTCTGTCCGTAATCAAGATTTCGGCTAGAAAGCTGAAATTTCGACAGTTTATCTTGTAGACCTAAAGTAAGATCTCTAATGTTTTTGGAGCAAATCGGACCATGTATAGGGGAGGCTGTGGTACAGTGTGCACATATTTTGATATAAACCAATGAATATGACAACAAAAATAAAAAATAAAAATTTCATTCATAGACCAAAAAGTTCCACGACCTACCTAATGGCGCTGCAATCAATTTTTTGTCATTTATAGGGTTTTTAATCATTTACTCGAAAACTATTTGGGTTACGGAAAAAATTATTATAACGAAAATAATAGAGAATTAAAAAATAAAGTTTTCATTTATAAACCATAAAGTTACTCGACCTACCGTTATGGCACTGCAATCAATTTGATGTCATTTCTTGGGTTTTTACTCAATATATCTTTGTTATGCAGAAAAAATAGACACGGACAAAGTAGTCGATAAAAACAAGTACTCATACGGGTATCCTATAATCGGCGTAGCCAATTATTCCTTCTTTACTCGTTAATTTTTATGAATGATTTTTTTCATTTTCTTGAAGTTATATGACATGTATATAAATGATGTCCTTTAATAAAATGGAATTTTTCTATGCGATTTTCATATAAATTTAAATCATTCGAATACATCTGACATTTACTTGTATATTGTCGGCCTAGAATGTAAACAACGTATCAACCAATTTTTTCAAAATCTACTTTTTAATTGATATTGATGTATACCCGTTTTTACATCAATATTGATTAAAATGTGGACTTATTCTGTTATACATATAGTAATAATATGAAAATGGGTTTTTTATAATAAATGTATATGAATGGGATTAAAGTTCCTGCTCAATATGGGTCGTCCTTAGCTTAGTCATTTAATTCTAGAATACTACTTCCCAGTAAAGTTTCAAAGAAATCTCGTCATCTAGTACATGAAAATAAGTAATTTCCTATATACTTTGGATCAAAAATGATGGCTTCTTTATTTTAAATTAAAACTTTTTTGAATTCATAATTTTTGTGAAATGTTATTTTTATCGTGGGAAAACACGATTTTTACAAAAAACAAAGATGGTTATTTTGAGAATTGTTTGTGTTTTAACATTTAATAAAAAAATTATTATAATTCAATTAACTTACCCTTAGCCTCCGATGAATATCTCTGTATCCAATTCTAATAACATTTCTATTTGCCGGCAAATGCATTGCACGATAAATCTCATAAGCACTACTTCCACTGGAACCCTCAAATAGGGCCACCAATACACTACCGAGTCCACATGGTGAAAATGCAATATTATTTATATTCGATATCGAATGATATGCCAACGTATTGAATGCTAATCGATTTGTAATATCAACCATGTAGATCAATGGTGTTTGTTTTGGACGGAAAAAGATTGTCGGTCTCTCATCATACAGTACCGGTGCAATATACTCATAACTAATGGTTCTTTCGAGGAAATTTAAAATCACAAATATTTTTATAAACCACATTCTTCTTATTGCTAAATGAATGTGAATTTATTTATTTGAATAACACACAACAACAATATACTTAATATACCAATTTGTAAATTTTGTAATCGCAAAAAAATCGTTCATTTGATTTGATAATGATTTTGCGCAATTATGTAAAAGAATTACTGTTTAATGACAACTTTGTATCTCCATTTACTTTTATTTATAATAAAATGTTTGCTTCTTTATTATAAACTTAATCCAACGGTACACAATAAACAAGAAAAAGTTCACCTTGTATCTATAATACTATACTAGTGCTATGTACCAATGTCCAACTATCTACTTTGAAATAGCGGCGGGAACTGGTAAGTTTTTGCCAACAGATCTTCTATTAGATGGTTTTTAAATTTCGTGTCCGATGTGGCTAATTAAATTGACTATTCATTCATAAAAACGGATTTTTTTTATAGGTGTGTGATCATAAATAAAGGTATCGTTTTTTTATTTTTATTGTAGTCAACATTGAGAATGGTAGAATAAACATTTTCGAGTATGTGTTGATGATATGGCATTTTACTTATTTTATGGAAATATTGTTAATAACTTTGATCTTGTATGTTCTATTGAGTACAGTGGTGAGTGGTGCATTATAGATTGAACAAGGTTTCCATTTAAAGACCCATTATAACGTTAGGGCCAGGCGTTATTATTGCGGAAAAGTCGCCTTCTGATGAGTTTAAAGAACCCTGAAAATTTAATTTTGATATTTTAAGATCTTGCTACATTTAAAAATTAAATTTATCCAATTTGCTGTTTTTTTTGGTAAAATTTTGTTCCACGACGTTAGATGAACTTTTAAAAGGAAAACTTTATTAGAACAACAAAAAGTCACACTAAACGGTCAAAATCCCCTAAGACAATTTTTTTTTAAGACGAAACGAATCTACGTTTGGCTCGTCTCTGCGGGGTCGTCCAAAAATATACCCCCTTTTCTGTTAACAATCTACAGCTTCGTAAGAAACCTACGTTATGGTAGTCCCGGTGGGAATGTAGGAGTATTTCTAAGACCTATCCCCATACTAAAAAATGTTTTTAAATACATAAATGATTTTGTACTGCATTATGTACATATATTAACTGTACTATTAAAAGGAAGAAAAGGAATCACTATTTTAACTGGACTATTTTGTTATACAAAAGTTTTTAAACGTTTATTAGGTGGCGTTAAAATGAGTTGTGTCACAGGGTAAAAGTACACAGAGATGATCAGAGAGCAAACGAGTGGCTATAGTTTATTTCTATATATTGAAATTATTTTTCGGTACGTCTTACCATTGTATATTGAGTTATTATAGTATGGCAATGTCATTTGTACACTTAGGGTAACAGATGTCTCTACTAGCACGAATTCAATTATTTGAAAGCTTCCACACTACATTATTGAAGCTGTGTGTAATATTTATCATACATATACCACACTTGTATGCACAGCTACGATGAAAAATTTGAAGGCGAATGTGTGCTTTGGCTATGTGCGTGACAAAATATTGAAACGACACTAGCGCCGACTAGATTCCTACACAGACAATATTTTTTCATCGCTCCATTGCCATACTATTAAAGAGCTTTTATATACAATGGTCTTACGTCGGTACGACAGGCATATAATAAAAAAGTACATAGATATTGTATGTATGTAGATCATCATATCGGTTTGGTTATTATTGATCAATTAAATATTTCGACTTATGGCTGTTTACATTACATTTTTATTATAAAGGAGGAAATAATATTTTATATACATATTTACATACACGTAGATATAGTAATCGTCTTGCAATAGCATAAAAAAACATTATATTTTTTTTACTAGATTAGTATGTACCTTCTCACAATAAGAACTTTTAGTTTTTGGATGGTTTGTTTCTTCGGTAAGACCTGCCTATTGAACTTTTGGTTTTTAAAGCTCAAAAAGACGTACCGAAAAATAATTTCAATAAATAGGAAATAAACTATAGCCACTCGTTTGCTCTCTGATCACTCTGTGTACTTTTACCCTGTGGTTGTGTATATTAAAAATGAAGTTTCATTAAAAGCTTAAAAGCTAACATAGACTTATGAGAAGTCAGTTGTATCAAACCTTTTCAAAGTAGTGGATATATGTATCGTGTCATTCGAGTCGTAGCGTTTTTGTTTATAATCATTTAGAAAATTGTTTATATTTTGTCCTATTATTAGAGTAGATGCTATTGAGACACCATTGCAGCGGCCTTATAAGGGGCATATATATTGTAAAAAGTTTTTTTGTAAAAGTATTTACTCTGATTGTTAATGGTAAGGTAAGTAGGTAGAAACGAGTAATTAGTAACTCTGTATTGGTTGTCGAAAATGTTAACCGATACTTTTTTGAGAGAATGAATGCGAATACTTGAAAAAATCAGTATGTTTAATATCGGATTGGTGCTTATTTTGAGTGAGTATTTTTACTCCTTTTTAGTATGTCATATTACTATAACCTACTTTGACTAGTCATTATACTCATGTTTTAATAAAATTTTAATTTGTTTTTCTTTGTTATCTCAATTTTGATGAAATAAATATAGTAACACTATTGCGCCGGCCGTTATCTCATAATAACCACAACCATATTAAATAATATGTACTAAACAAAATATACTACGTTTTTGGTTAGATTCCAATCAGCACCCAGATTCTGGTTAGTGAGTGAGTGACTGAGTCATATGACCGACTCATTTTCTGACAAATCACAGTCACT
>JANSTT010018247.1:0-57254 GCA_026745375.1 Platyura marginata
TAACAAAACGGCACAATTGTGCTAATTGGTAGATCAAGATAGATCTCGCCACAAAGAAGAAGAAGAAGAAGAAGAAGAGAGAGTTACTTACCTACATATATGTTGGTGAGGTTTTTTTTTAGGGTACGCCACGATAACCAATTCGCTAGTTTATCTTCAAACTTATACATCTGTATGTAATGTACATACCTACTTATTTTATTTCTTTTATAATAGACACCTACATACACTGAAGCATATTTTTGCTACTTCTTAAGCATATACAATATGAAAATCTACAACAAACCTTAACGACTGAGGAACTCTTTTCATGTTAATGGAGCAAAGAAAAACACACCAGAAAATGTTACAAGCTCTATTGTTAAAGTTTTCCACTTTTCATTATTATACGTAATAATATGCAATGTTGTTTCATTCGACTAGGTAGCTATTATTACCGCTACTGTATATCTCTGCAGCAGGAGTGTAGTTTAGTGCGAAATTTATACGACAGCATAAACGTCTCTATATGCTTTTTATATCTAACTTGCGTATAAGCGCTAAATGTTTTTATTTTTTATATAATACCCTGGCTATGGGTATTTTTCATATATGCATGTATAATATTGTAGCTACCTATACCTACCTATGCTAAAATATTCAAGATTTTAAAAACACGTCACTCGCTCAACACCCTTGTAATGGAAATTTTTCATCAGCAAATTTTTTTTCGAAAAATTAACAACAACAAAAATTATCTACGTTCGTTCTGCTCGAAGGACTATTAAGAATTGTTTCAGTTTAAAGTAAAATGTCGATTATTCTTTGGTTCCATACATTTCTGTAACATTGAAGCATCAATCCTGTCAGAACTGAATTGGACGTAGTGTGGTATGTCAAATCGTTCAGTTCTGCTGAAATATAGTTTTTATCCTTAATGATGCAGTTAATTTTAGAACACAAAGTCAAGCGGTGAGTTTAATGCAATTCGTAGGTACTGATTGTGAATACGTGGAGATAGATCTAGAAATCGTCGAAAATCACTTGAAATGTTCTTAAATCCATTGAAAGCGTATAGATTATTAACTTTAAGAATAAGATTAAGGAATTCGAGAAAAAAAATTGTTTGCTTAAAATTTTCCCAATTTTCTCTTACATATCCCTTCGGTTTTCGATGAAAGTTCCTTAAAAAAATCATATCTCCTAAACTACTGGACTATTGTTTGGAGAACTTTTTTTTCCACAGTTAGCTCGGTTCGAATATCTATCAGAAAAATATTTGAACGATCGGCGATCGTAATGGTGGAACATTTCGATAGAAAATTGGTTTAAAAACCTCTATGTCAGTTAAAGATTTTTTAAAAATCGAATAATTGGAGTACCCTAAGCCCTTTTTTTGATTTTATGTCTACTAATAATGCTTTAAAAATAAGATTTTAATTTTAACCAGATCTTATATGCATATATGTATGTATGTATATTGTATATTCTAACATTATATGTATGTTGCATGTCAAATCTTGATTAGAAGTGAAGTTTTTGATGCGCAAGTTCAATCTAAAACAATTGTTGCAGTACAAACACCTTCGCTAAATCGTTATACAATTAATATACAATAAACTAAGTACACAACCATCCAAATAGATTATTTCATAAGTAGGTATATAATAGAAATCTACAATACCTATGTACACCTACATTTATACAAGTTTCATCAAAGATTACGGAAATACTTAACGAAGAGAAGCTAAAGAGATTTTGAAATGACTTTATGCAAGTGTACTTATGCTGATTTCTTTTTCATTTCATATCAAATAATCTGCTGAAGAGCAGAGAAATAATTGACTTTTCCTGCATCGGTTTTTTTCTTCTTGTTTGAACTACTTAGAATTAAAATTAAATTAAAAATTATATTCGTCATTGGGTCGTTAGGTGGATTTTACGGTAAATACCCATCGGTTTGAGTGTACGTTTTTGAATTCTATAAAATAGAATTTATACTAGACAAGTTTTAATTAAATTATTGCGGTCAGTTATATTGGCAGAGGAGACACGTCGTTTATTTTAATTTACACTAATTGACATTTTTATAGATGGCGCATTATTATCAGTTTCATTTGCGGCACTGACAGTGTAAAATATTCTGAATTGACATCAGCTTATTTCATTTTACAGCCATTTTTTTCTATTATATAGTATGTACACATGCATCATTTAATTTTCTGTCTTTGCTTACGGAAGCACTTATTCCCTTACTTTCAAGAATCCTTCGTGCCTGTTACATACCTATCATTATAGAGAGACCAAGACAAAAAATGATGGAATGGTATTAGAAACAGATCGTGTTTTCGTTTTTTGAGTATTTTGTGCTGTCAATTTTTACTAGAATAAATAATATTCACGCATTTTAATCACATTTTCTGAATTTACTTAAAATTAACATTTCTTTAATAGACCAATATGTTAGAGATCTTGCCGTTATGGCGCTACAATCAATTTTACATCAATTTCATGTATTTTTTTCGAATATCCATGCGAGTGTCCTTGGTAAACAATAATTATGTACTGGTTTTGTTTATGACTTTGGTTTTAATCATTTCTCTACTTAGTTTGATATTTAACCTAACCAAAAATATGACGATCCATTACATAGGTACATAAATATCCTACCTATATAATCAAATTGAAAATAGCGCTGGAAAAAATATAGCCACAGTTTTGCTCGCCCATTTTCTTTGTATCGTTCCAAATGCCATCTATTGTAAAATAGCTGAAAATAAAATGAATACAATTAAATGAAAATTGATTTTTTTTTTCCTTTCTTTTCATAAGAAAATTTCTAACTTTAAGTTAGGTAAATCATTATTTTTCCACCTTATTAACTAATCCAACACTTCCTGATGATTAAATTTTTTTCGCCTTTTTTTTCTGTTCTATTTTTAATTGATGGCGGCCGGTTTAATATAAATTATTTGGAGAATTTAATTTAAAAAAAAAAAGTTCTCGTTTCTTGGCTAAATTATCACACACAAGATAGGTAGCTGTACGCGAAAATTTCTTACATAACATAACACAACATATATATAAAGTTCTGGAAGTTTGGAAGGCAAGGTTCTGGATGGGTATTCTATTGGTATTCATTGCATGTATTGTATATACATATGGTGTATATGTATGCGTAATAAGAAGCTAGAATTTCGAATAAAGGAATAAAATACAATGAGTAAAGTTTGATCGATAATTTAGAACATTGGGATGGCTGTAATATAAGATTTATTTTTCTGTAGTAATATTTTTAATTACTAACAGTAATATTTGTAGAACATGTCGGCCATAAGTAAATACCACCAAATATTGGGCACCAACAAATTTCTTTCAAATGTTCACAATTTTATTTGCTATATATAAAATTAATATATCTATTGTTTCAAATTGTATATGATCAGTTGTTTTATTGATCGTCTTACAAAAAGGAATTTACGTTCGAATTAATCTTATGAAATGATCCAAATTGATCTAACATTCTTTAAGTTAGGCGCTTCATAAAAATTAGCCGAAGGCGCTCGAATTGGACAACATTTTTTAAGCCGATCCTCCGTTGAAGAGCAGTCTCTGGCGAGCTTTTTGCGACGTTAGGGCCTTTTAGCCATTACCATTAATATGGCTCCCATTATTATTACGCATAAGTGTATGCGTGTCCACTCAAATCTGTCAAATTAGGGACGATAAAGATGTTCGTGTTTTACAGCCCTAAACTGATTGAAAGGTACACGTACCTTCCTATATTAATTGGTCTATACTTAGTTACGTATAACTATTTAATTATGTATCGTGTGCCTATCCCAACGCCTACATTTATGTATTATTATATTATTGTTCTGAACATCCAAATTTATTGCGTCTGTACTTTTCCACAATTGAAGATTTTATTATTTGTTTTATACTATATCGCCACTTTAAATGAGACCTAAGGGTTGATATTATTTCCACCTACTAATCCTATGGGAATTGAAAAAGATTTTTATTAGATTCGTTTCTTTATTGGTGAAAGTCTTTCCAAGCCTCTTTCTACATATGTGTTGCATGCCCGATATATATATATAGAACGCAGGTATAATACATAGATAGATACATTTTATATTTTATTGTTACTCAATGAACTTAGATATAGTCAGGTGGATACAAGAAATAATTTAAATCAGACGATGCACCCAAATTCTAAGTTATTCAATTCAGATGGATAAAAATAATGGTCGGGCAATCAAAATTTTGAATGTTAAAAAAAAGGAGCAAAAATGCACCACATACAAATTAATTTGGAGCACTGTACAGGAATTGTTAATCGTATCTATTCTAATACCTACTAGTCAATTATATTATTCGAAAATTGTTGAGAAACTTACTGAAACCGCGCTATCGTTGAATTATTGTTCTTTTAACCTAATTGTAAGATGGTATTTTTATGATAAACAATGGTTAATTTTACTACAAACTTCAAATCAATTATTAAAAAAGAATTTTCAATTTTCCAAAATAAAATGTGACTCACAGTCACAACCTGATATGAATAGGGTTACAGTTGCACCAACTTCCATACAAATGATGGTCGTCTGCCATCTTTCCGGCTAGCAACCAGTTATCCAAATCCTTAATCATCATCATCTTATAAACAATAAATTCACGTCACAGCGCAGTGTGTTGCACCGTTTCAATGAAATTACCTAATTAGTGCTCCTAGTAGTTTTTGCAACGGTGATTTCCTTGACGTTTTTATTGTGTTTTCAGAAAATTTGTTTTTCAACCTAAACAGTTTAAAATCCTTCTCAAATGTTAGGTACAATATGTTTTAAAAGTTATTCTGTAGCTGGCGTTGTTTTCCTTTTCACCTTCTCTCCACAGATTTAATCTTAAACATAAGATATGACATTATATTGTGATACTTTTATAACAATTCTTTCTTAATTTGTGATTTATAATATCATTGTGTATTTATGGATAATATCTATTTCTGTAACTTATGTTGTCACAAATTTAATCACATCAAAATAAACAAAAAAAAGAATTTCACATTTGCTATAAAATATATTTTCAATTTTATTCCTTTTAATCCCATTGTTTGTAAAACAAATAAAAATATTTTGAGTTGACGTTTTTTTTTTTCAACAAATATTTTTTTTAGTTTGAGAATATTTAGAAATCCGTTTTTTATTATTCCAGTAGTCATTAAATAAAAAAAACCCTAATAAATCTCAATCTATAAAATCTTTAGTGATCATTTTTTATATTAGAAGCATCCCTAACCTTTAATATTTTGGTCGTAATAAAAATTAAGTTTTATAAATAATGAAGAATTTATATAGATCGTAGTTCACTTACAATATAATACCTACATATCTATCAGGCGCGAAGCTACCTCGAATGTAAGGGAATGAGTCTTTTCTTAATCAATTTAGCATAGAGTTAAAAATTTTGTTCTGTCTATCAGGCGCGAAGCTACCTCGAATGTAAGGGAATGTGTCCTTCCTTAATCAATTTAGCCTAGAGTTGAAGACTTTGTTCTGCCAATGAGAGCATTCTTAAGTCGTCATTTTTATTAATCTAAATTCAAATTTTTATAGCTTTAAGAAATAAGAAACTCTAGAAGTCTAGAACAAGTCGAATATACAAAAAAATAATTTCCCTAATCGAGAAATTTACACTTTGAGCCGGTTGCCTATTACTTTTTACGGTATTTAAATTTTAATAAAATGGAACCTGCTTTCTATTCTATTCTATAAAGATACCTAATTTAATTAAAATAAACGATATAAGTATGCATTATTGTATCTACAGCTATTTAAAAATCGTGGTTACTAATACACATATTACTTACTCATACTAGGATGAATTTATCTATTATAATTATGTACAATGTACATAAACTGTCGAAATGTTTTATCATTTATTTATCATATTTTTTCATATTTAACACTTGATTTAATTGCGAAAATAAATTACTAATCAAAATTTCATTACTACAGTACATATGCTAAATAATTAACATAAATATCTAACATCAACACAGATCAATATAAATAATAAAACACCGACACTGACCAACACATACATTACATTAAATCTCTTCAATTGAGTCTCTCGAAATCCAAACAACAAGAGCACTTTATCGAAACTTAATTGCAAACAATTAACTTCTTCTATTTCTAAGTGGATATACATAATATTGACTCTATTAATAGATACCCACCATCAGTACAACACGGTTATGAAAAGTATATATCCACATTGAAAACTAGGAAAGAGTGTAATAATATGTGATCTGAAAATAGGTTTTCACGCTATTTTTCTCATGCAGTTATCACTTTATGTTTACCGTGTTTAAACGCACAGTGAAAATTCTTGAATTCGATTAAAAAGAAAAATGCTGTCGATTTTTTTTTTTTCAAAAAAAAAAATTGTTTTTAGGTTTTATTTTTAATGGTTTTTTAAAAAAAATATTCCACCATATAATCATAATTGTGTACAGAAAAACAACAAAATTTATTTTATACTTCTTGATAGAAATAAAAATAAAAAAAAAAAAAATAAATAAAATAAAAACACACAAAATAACCTCACATCTATAAGTAAATTTGTTGTTATGACTGTGATTTTGCTTAAGAAAACGTAAATCTTCTAATGAGACATATATGCATACAACAACGAATGAAAATTGTGATAAGTTTCCATTGATAAAAATTTTTTTTGAGAAAAGTAACTTTTCTCTGGAAAATTTTTTTTTGTAAAATATGTGACAATTAATTGTTCATCGCTGCAGCATCAATTCAAGAAAAATAAATCGCTGTGACAGTTGAAAATGAAACCGCCATAGATTATGCAGATGATTTTGGTCGCTGGAGGGTAAGTCTAATTTAAAAAAAGAAAATTTAATATTTCCTACTTATTTCTGAAAATATGGTATGTAGTTGGTATTTATTTTAATTTTTTTTTTATATATATAAATACATACATACATAGAAGAAGAAAATTAACATTAACACATCTGTAGGTGTGGGTATTATAGAGAATAACAAAGTAGTGAGTGTTTATATATATTACTTAGTTTAAGCATGCTACTTTCTACATTTATTGAACTTTCATAATAAAGATTTTATTCCAGTTTCATTTACATGCATATAATACATAGATACTTATATAGTTACATAAAGTATAATGTATCATATTTGTCAACAATTTGCATTCTATATTACTAAATACATTATGATCCTGCTGTATTACAAACATATTAATTGTGTGATCTAAATTGTTCTGTAATATTAATGGGAAATGGTGGTTTTATGGTTTTATAAAACGTTTTACAATAAAGTTCCAGTGGAGTTTTTTTGGTTTTTTTTTTTTAGAATATTTTATACCAGTTCTATGAAAAATCTAAAAAATAATATTCCAATCAATAATCCACTCAATTTACAATTTGTCCAATAAGAAAGGAATTTGTGCTAACTTTGTTATGTTATTAATATTGAGAAAAAATCAACCTCATAAGGCTGAGGCGAAAATTTCATCTACACATTTAATAAAGAGCCTACCTAAATATAATAAGCAAAAAATATTCTAAAAGAAGACGTAACAAATTACAAATTAAGCACTTGTCAAATAAATATATATTCAAACAACAGAGATTATCAGTACAATACAATCTTACTTACTTACTTACTTTCCCACTGTGGGTTTTGGCCTCCTCAACAACCTTTTTCCAGTCTCTTCTGTCCAGCGCTTTGTCCCTCCAGTTTACTATTCCCATACGTCTTGCATCCGAGTTGACACCGTCCACCCAATACAATCTATCTGGTAAAATGAAATTAAATGTTTGGATCGGAATTTAACCCTTTGAGACCTACACTTTTGTCGACTTATATTTATTGAAATTTTACACTTATTCTAGCTAATTTTTGGTCGTAGAATCCGAATCTGATCCGGATGCTAGATACTGAGTTATCATATGGTTCTTGATTTTATGTGACGATATATTTTGGCTTTACTGTAAGACCTATACAAATTATTTGAAATCTTCACAAAATCAATTAAAACCATTACAATTACTTAGTTTAAGATCAAATATATGGAATTTAAGAAAAAAAAAAAATTTTATTCAGATTTTCCTAATTTTTCCTTACATATCCCTTAGATTTTCAATAGAAATTCTCAAAAAATTAATATTTTCTAAACTACGGGGAACATTGTTTTTTTCATTGTTCATTGAACTTTTTTTTTAACTTTTGAATATGTTTTTTATTTTTTCCTTTTTCCGACCGTATGTAGTGATTTTATTGGTTGTTTAGTTGGCTTTTCGGTCAATGATGGGGTTTTATTAAATTAAATAAATTTTCCAGTTAGCTGATCCGAATATCTATAATATAATGATTGAAAAAAAATAATTAAATCATAACATTATTTCAGTAACCAATTTCGAAATCAATTTGATTGAAAATAATTTACCACTGATTGTTGTTTAATCGTATGAACCAGTGAATGATACCACCAAACGATAACCATCAAATAAATATCTGTTCAAAAATGCAACGATCGATTGACGGATTGATCGATTTTAAAACATTAATTTTATGCGTTATTCCAACTATAAAATATTTATTATGCACAAACATTAAACGAACCCAAATAGGAATTGATTTTCCAGAATAACTAGTCTTACCCATAGTTTATTCCTAAATATATGTACGTACATTTGGTCATTTTGTGTATAGCTAAATATATATATATATATATATATATATATACTCTGACCGCAGTACTTAGTATCAATGGTAGTATTAATATTACATTTATATCAAATTTGCGAGTTTGCCTCGTCATTTAAACTGCAACATAACCAAATCTATTCAATTGGAAACGTCTAAGTTAAAAACTTACTTTTACTAACTACGTGCGCATAATATATTTGTATGCTTTAAAAGCTTATAAAGTAGTTATGGATAATCTTAAGTTTTCTAAACCCTCTCATCCTTGTTTCCTATTCCTTATATGTAGGTATATGTATATATGTATGTATGTATGTACACAGCCAAACGAAACTATAACTTAATTTCCCATAAAGCACAGAATATTTTTGCATACAAAATTCAAGCAAAACTCGTATACCGAAAACTGTTGGTGTGGCACAATATTTTTTTTTGACTTTAGTGCTTGAACTGAATAAAATTGTGTTATATATGAGAATTTGGAAAAAAAAATCAATCTTCCATGTTGCATTGCGTACAATTGTTTGATATGTGGAACAAATCATCTATGTATATGTGTATGTGGCATTGTGAATCTCCCACATATATATTTTTGTTTTAAGGGTTTTTGAATTTTTTTCTGGCTCATCCATTACTTTAAAATACTTCGATGCAACTTTACAATGTATTTTACTGTACATATAAGATTCATTCCATTATATAATGGTTGTCTTTATACATACATACATAGTCGTACATTGAAATATATAAGAAACACAATTACCAAGCCTTCCATAAAGTAATTTGTGTCGCAAATTTGTGGCGCCTTCTCTGTTTGCCAAAAATATTCAATTCGAATAACAAATGAACAAAATCCTTAGTTTCCTCCTTTTTTTTTTTTTTTTTTTTTTTTTTTCTGTGTGTTCATTTTACTTGGCTTTTGATCTTTTATTTCGCAGCAGTAAAATAAATTATCCCCGTTCCACTACTATCTACTATTTGATATCCTCAATGTTTATTGTTTAGTGTGCTAGAATTTATTTATTTTTTTTTTAAATAAGTATACCTCTACTATTATATACTTACTGATATGTTTATTAAAGTAAGAAATTCACAAATGGCAACATTGACTATAAAAAAAATATTTTCATCGAACCAAACAGCCAAACAAGCAAACAAAAACGATTAAAATGCTATAAAAACATAAGTAATTGCCATTATTATGTTATAAATTAATTGCTAAGAAATTTTTTCATTTTAATGTTGAGTAGGCAATTTTTTTTTTTTTTTTATGATAGTTAATCGCAAATTTTATGTTAATAAGAAAGTAAATTATTTTCTTCAAGGATATTTTTTATATCTCAAATTAAGCCAAAAACGTAATTTACGTCAGTGTTTTTTTTTTAATATAAAGAAATTAATTTGTAAGTATAAAAAATTAGCGAAACTTATTTTGAATTTTTCTTTCTTCCAAGAATTCCCAGGAAAAATCCGACAATTTTATGATAAAACACGAAAACACTAAAAATTTATATTTAGGGGGAAGGGTTGAAGGGATAAGGGAATTTAGCACAAATTTTTAATGACAAGTGCCATAAAAAAAGTTTCTCAAAATAATTTTTGAAAAAAAAAAAAAAATGCAAAAAAACCTTTATCGACTTCTTCTTTGAGACGAAAATATTATTCGATCCTAGAAATAGAAATTTTTGAATTAAATTGCATCATTATTGTGTATGTAACGCCCCTCTCATTAAACGTAGAGCAAATTAATAGCTATAATTTGTGTGATTATTAAATTTCCTTAAAATTGTCCATCCATCATTCAATTATTAATGAGAGAAGTTCAACGAACTCAGCTGCCGATTGAGAGACCGATTTTTTTTTATGAACAGATTATCACGGACTGTCACAGAGACAATTAAATTTGAGAGAAAATTCAAGAAGAATTGGACAAGAATTCCGAATTATACTAAAAGGAAGTAATGGCGTCTATAAATGGGAAAGGAACCCTGACATACAACTAGGAACTATTAGAAAAATACACTCAACGTTTAAAGAAACCAGTAAGGAAGGAATAATTAGCTACTCCGATAATAATACATATAACCGTATGAGTACCAGGGTTGTTAAAGTAACATTTTTTTTTTAATTTGATATCAAATGTTAACAAACTGGTAATAAATGAAACAAATGTAACAATTGTAGCAAACTAATACGATTTCAACCAATTCATTACATGATATATTCAAAATTGTTCCGAAATATTTCAGAATGGTGAATTAACGACAACCATTGGGTTGAAAAATAGATACAAATTTTAGTAACAAATACATGTAGTAAATGTAACTTAATTATCGTCGTGTAACATTTACATTTCTCTTAATATAAAATTCCTTAACAAAAAGTCGAGAAGTAATATTATGCGTGATGCTTACAAGAGCCAGGATCATTACAACTGCGTTGAGAAACATAAGATAAACTCACATTTCGAGTGTTTTTTTCATAATAATTTTCTACACCCCCCTGTGCCATCGCTTAATTTGTCCATGAGTAAATCCGGATTCAAATGTTATGTCTACCGGTAGACAATTGATTATAATTAAGGAACCAGTGGCATCTATTGTATTGATTGAGATAACTTTTGGGCATACATGTTAAATTCAATTGTACAAGTTTTTGAATTGTACTCTCCGATGTTAAACTTTCCGATGCCCCTTTCTATTCAATCAGATTTATTTTCATATTATACACAATTATAGAAAAAGAAATTTAGTTATTAATTTATGTATTTGCTTCACAAACATTTTCTTAAACAGGTGCTAGTGACAAGTTCCTTTTAGCGGATCGATTTTCTTTCATTTCTGCTGTCAATCTCTTTAATAAAGCAATTATTTTGATTCAGAAGCATGGAATTAGCAATTCGTTATTTAGGTGTATACAAACATAAAAATTAATATATATTGAAATAATATGTCCTCAAATATGTATATGAATTTATTTTAAGCGGATTATTCGTTAGCGAGCAGTAACGTTGCAGTCAGTATATAGAACTTTATTTAAAGTAGAAAAAAAAACCCATTCATGGGTTATATGAAATTTGAAGTAAAATTAATCTGCCATATGAGTATGTGTAGAAAAATGTCCACATTTCGTACTAAAATCGTCCGAAAATGTTCGTTAATGTTCACTGGAACGGTCTTAACAAACATTTGCTCTTACATCGAACAATCGAACAGTGCATGGCATATGAATGGACGCGTTATCTTAATGGAATTACCAATTTCCTATCCTATATTCGATAAACATCACATAAAGCTTACTAACTTCCTTACTGAATATTGGAACTCTTCTCAAGTCGTCTATCAGTTTTCGCCATTTTTAAATAAAACCAATTTTTGAAACGATTTACTAGTCCTAAATAATATTTTACTTCCGGTCAATTATATAGAACTATAAAGAGAAAATATTGGGGTATCATATCACATTTTGGAAAAAAAATTTCCGAGCTTGGAATAAAAAATAAAAATTAAAAAAGAGCTAGTAACTTGAAATTTGGAATATAAGGATTTGAGCAAATTGTTTCTCTATTGAAAGTGGGGAAAATGACCCCACCAAAACCAATATTTTTTCGTGTTTGTATGGAAAAGGAGAGATGATTTTTTTCGTGGAATTTTTATTTCGTAAATGGCCTTTTTGGTACATTTTTTGTATGTATTTGGAATAAATCTTTTATGTAAACACGAATAAATTGTATATTCAATAAAAACCATGTACTGGTGGAAATGTTGTGTCCTTGCTGGCAGCCTTTTTTTTTAAAGAAAAAACTTACCTATTATAATTGATTGATTAACTATTTCGAAGATATGTAGGTATTTATACAAAATGATGAAAGTTTCTAACAATTAAGAACGTAATTCCTCTTTTTATATATTTTTGTGTGTGGCTATGTTTATAACTCGGCATCCGCATAAGGCGTGCCATTTACCCTATTGTAGAACCGATAGACTAAATAAAACTACCTAATTAGTAATTAGAAATATTTTTATAATGGTTTATGATGGCATAGGTATGTATGTATATATACCTAGTATAATAAAAAAACACCCACATTATGTAAATATCTTGTAAAAAATTATTACCAAATTAGCCAATGGTAAATTGAAACTGGTAAATAAGATAACGAACCGAACAAATATGACTAAAATAAATTAAAATTAGTTCTGAATCAGATCCAGGACAGTCCAAACTACATATGCATATGTACAGTAGATGTGTGCATATAAAACTCCGTTACATAGTAAAATGGAAACTTTGGACTTTGTAATGTAATCAGTAATTTAGCAAACACCTCGGAAAATTTTGTTTTAAATTAGTTAAACAAATTATCACAGATAAATAGAGGAGAAAGAGTGTGAGTGAGAGACCAAATATAAGATCTATCTTTAGATTTAGCTTTTGCCATTATATATTCGAGGGTTAATTTATGTAATTTATTTGTTGGGAAAATTCTAATTCTACAGTACAATCTGTGTCAGCACCAGTGTCACATCAATTTTAGATGATTTATATTTTGTCACAATTTTCATCATAATATTATGGATGACTTTAAAGCATTCAGTCTCTGTATAGGTATCCATAATTTTTCCTTCTTTATTTTTCTCGCGTTTTCCTATTTATGTGGGGTCCGCTCTGTGAATTCTGAGACTGCTAGGTTGTTCTATACAGGGTTGCCGTGTGGTTTCTTTAGGATTTATAGATTTAGGACATTTTCAATCGTTTTTAGCCATGCCCATTTTGGCCGGTGGGCGCCCAGGTTTTCTTATTGAAGTTTCGATTTTTTATATCTTTCGTTTCTTCTTGTGACGTGTCCGTACCAACGTAGTCTATCTGCCGTTATTTATAAGGGTGACTTTTAGCGAGCCTCGTACGTATGTACGTGTAATATCTAAGTACCTACATGTAATTTAAGAAATGAACAGAACTCGAAAAGAAATAATGGGAATAAATTACTCCCACTTTAATGGCACAAAAAAAAATGTGCATGAGTCAATTATTTACAATATTACCGGGGGGACAATTTCTCTCTTAAATTTTGAGAATGTATGTGTCATCATTTCATTTGACATTGATTGGCAGTGTGTATTCCATTGGGCAATCCCACGGACAAAGAACATACAACGACTATATAGGAATATTAATGGTAACTATGTACGGGTCCGATTTGATAAAATCAATAAAATCAAATATAGAAGGCTCGTCGTTTGGTGGTTCAATCAATTTATTTAATATTTTAGGACAGGCACGAAATTTATAACAAATGAATTTGTTGCAAAGTAGCAAAGATTTTCAAATGTACATCGGAGGCAGGCATTGAATTGTACATAGATGTAGTTCGAACTATATGACAATTTTTAAATAGGTATGTAGACGAATCTTGTCTTTGTTTTTCCTTTTTTTTTATTTATTTCATTTTTTTACTTTCTAACTTTTTTCTTTCTTTTTTTCTTTGTTTATTTCTTATTTTTTACTTTCTTACTTTTTTTTCTTTCTTGCTTTTTTTTTCCTTAATATTTTTCTTTTTTTCTTTCTTACTTTCTTTCTTTTATTCTTTATTTATTTCTTTTTTCCTTACTTTCTTTCTGTAGTTCTTGCTTTATTTGATTTGATTTTTTGAAATGTGTTCTTTAATTTTAATATTTAGTGGAACAGCACCATTGCCAGACCTCTGGTTCAATTAAGCTTCACAATAATTAAATCCTCATAACTTTTCAATCTAATTTTCATTTGAACAGAAATTTATATTTAAACGCCTTTTCTATGGTGGAGAGAGAAAATGTAGTGTCATACTACCCTACTCTATAATATTCAAAAAAGAAAATTTACTTTTCTCTTAGTTATTTATTATATATTTTTTTAATGACTCAATTATGGTAATAATTTTTCAATTTCTTATTGGATAGTATTATATACATTACTGTACTCTTCTTTTAACCGTTGACAATTTTGGTGCATTAAATGTCCAACGGTCTTACACTGCACCGAATACACATTTACTAATGTAGGTCATGCCGAAAAGCTTAGTGCAAAAAGCTTCTTTAAAAGAAGAATTTAAACCAGACGCAAAATATATTGTTATAATAAGAGAAAGAAAGAGAGAGAGAGAGAGAGAGACAGAGAAAGACATTATTTTTTAGTAAACTGTAAAAACTGGTCAAAAATGTCGTAAATTAGTATAACTAATGATTAGTAAGCCATTGTTCTATAGATAATAACATGTGACGTGGCACATTCAGCATCAAACAATTTACCATGTGATTGGTTTGATCATACTTCACTATTATACATAATTACAGTTAAGTGTATTAACATACATACAATACATACATACATAATATTACACTTTATATTAAACGTACACACACGTAGTATACATTCTGATGTATTTATATTTACTAAAGAATATCATAAAGGAAAATAAAACTGAAGAGTTTTATCTACCTACTAGAGTACTATATAAAACTTATTGTACTGTATAATATATAAATATATATACATATATGTAGGTATATATATCACCACCCCACTCTCTCTCTCTCTCTCTCTCTCTTAAAGAAAATAAAAACAGTAACAAGAGAATATAGTTTTTCCTTGCGTACACAACACAAACACCTCTTCTATGCAGAGTCATTTTCATTGTTATAACATGCAGATAACAATTTTTCCATTTTCCGATGTGGACATATTCCGCCGGAAAAGTCGCCTTATGTTCGGCAATGTTCGACGCGCGTGTTTTATTAAACGTTCTTCATACCACCCAATATCAAACTGTGTATATTAATCCACCTCAACCCCTACAATTCGTCGTATATATGTATGTATGTATATATGTATATGGGGGGGTACCTCATATAGTTGTTCTATGATTTCTATGATTTTGTTTCAGTCGAACCATTGCTAGCAATAGTCGGAAGTTTAGTTTCGATGGCTCAACACTTTCGAGGAATCAAAAATTTTCATACAGTTCGGTTATGAAAATATAGTTTTGCATTATTTTTTCGGGTTGTTGAGAGAATTTTGTTTTTTTGTTTTTAATTTTTTTATTTTTTTGAAAATAGTTTTTTTTTGTTCAATATTTAAATTGTATTTATTTGCATTGTGTATATTCTGCGAGTAGAGGTAAAATAATTAGTTTTGAAAAGAAAGAAAAAAGAAAAAAAAAAAAAAAAACAAAAAATCGCGTGTGCCACAATCATGTCGCCTATATAAATTATCAATAGTTTTTTTTTTTGTGTGTTGTTACTAAAATATATATACATTTTTACATATAAGTATAAAAAATGTATCTATGTGTAAAAAATGTGTTTTATCTATGTTTTACTTAATTTATGTACAACAACACATAGATGAGATTATCTGCAATGCAACATTTGTGTATACTAAAAAACGAAGAAAAAAAAAAAAAATATAATGAAAATTCACAGTTCGTTTTGGTTTTTGCCGTATGTATAAAAACCGCCTAATGTGTGGCGCTAGTGTGGTATGAAGACTGTGTGTGAGTTTTCCATTTTAGCTATATGGAAAATTATTTGAATAATGTTGTGCTTTTTTTTTTTTTAATTAACCTGATGTGTGTATAATACGAATACCTATATAATAAATTTATATATATATATATGCATCAATACGTTTCACATATACACGTCTACTGTACATTTATATGTATATGGTAATATTTGGTGCGTTGAATTTGCTGTTGTTTTCGTTGTTGTTTTTGTTGTTGTTGTTGTTGTTGTTCTTATTGTTGTTGCTGTTGCTGAATGCCGTTTTGTTGTTTATTAACGGTGGGGAATGTTACGATGTGTTGCCATAATTTTCAAAAAAAAAAAAAAAAAAAGGATGGTATTTTTAAGTCGATACGATGCGGCTTTTTCGTGCTACATTGGAATTTTTGCCATTTTTTTTTTTTTAAGTAAAGGAATAATCAAATTTGTTTGCGAGTTCTTTACTTATGATATTATTTATATTATATATTTTTATACCTATCTACATATACAATACATACAAGTATATGAAAGGAAAAATATTTTCGAGTCACTTAAACAAATTAGATTTTTTCCAATAATGCCGGCCATTAACAAGCGCGAATTCAATTAAATGTCGTTAATTAATAGTTTGAAGATTTTTAATATTCAATTTGATGTCGTTCGTCATATTTAAAATAATATAATTTTAAATTCAGGCAAGTGATCCCTTAAGATACAACAAGAAGCCAAAGTATATTCGAAAATCAGGATGCTCTATCATCTGAATGTTTTAAATATAATTTCCAACATCGCTCTTCTTCCTCTTATAATTTCAGGACAATTAAAACAGTATGAACAAGTCAGCCGGGGTTTTTTTTTTATTTAAAATTTATTACCACCTCTCCTACTAGGTACTAACAATTTGTACTAAAAATCTATATTGTTTTTTGACAAGTTTTTTTTTCTTTTAATTTAATTTAATTTTTTAAATATATGTAAATATATAAGATTTTTGTTTGATTTAATTTTTATTTAGTATTATTTTCGCTACTTTATTTCTTAAAAAACTTTGTTTAAACTGAGAAATCTCAATATAACCATAAAAAATGTCAAATAAGGTATTTTTGATTTATTATTTATAGTATTGGTAGGTATAGTGAAAGTAAAAGATTTCGTGTAACTCAAAAATATATTGAGCTAGAGACTTAAAACATTGGATATGAGAATAGGAAAAAATAATAGTTGTGGTTCTGGTAAATCTTCCACACTCTTAAAACACAGTTTTTCAATAAGACGGGCTATGTATAAAAAATTTTTAAATTATATTTGGGTACATTTGCACAAGTTAATTAATTATTTTTATTTCGCTGAAACTTCACCATTGATGGAAACATCGACGTTTATCCTTAACAGCCTTTTTATATTAAAATAGAATTTTGTATTCACCTAAATATAAATAGTTTTTCTTTTAACTTGGTCAATTTTTACTGAATACCGACGATAAAATTTAATTTATTATTCAGGTGCTGTTTGAATTGGCTTTTCAGTTATTTTAAGAAAAAAGGTTGTCAAATTTTTCATAAAAACATCTAAGTAGTTATAAATGAATAAGCTTTGTACATGATTCTGTATGTATCGTATCGTTACAACTTAGATGTATATGTATTCAAGTCACTATCAAAACATACATACAAATATTACCTACGTTCAAATATTCCTCTCCGTATAAATAATAAATAATTTACGCGTGCGCAGTATGCTGCTATTTTATTACACTTAATTTAGTAGTAATTTTCGTATTCTGAAAACATGTAATTTTCAATTATCTATGAAATTTGTAAGTACCCAGTGGCGACTCGTAAGAATTATTGTTTTCGTCATCGTTCGACTATTCTTTTAAAAACTCGAAAATCAAACATTTCAAGGAAAAAGCAGTAATTTTTTGATTAATTTAGTATAATTTAGCGACAAAATAAATAATATAATCCCATGTAGGAAAAATGAACAGTTCATATTCAATTAAAAATGAAATTGGGTTAGAGTTAAATTGACTAAATTAAAAGGTACTGGATTACTCCACAAAATGGGAATAAATTTGTACTAGCGGAATATACTACGAAAGAACATAATAATGATCTTTGGTCCAATGCACTGTTCTCGATTCGACAAATAGGTAACTCGGGTAGAATAGTAACCATAAAAAATTAAGATTTAAGTTGAACGCAAGATAATGCTTTGGCAAAACTAATCTAAGTACGTTAATTTTTAGCTTAACCAAAGTTGTACTGTGGTTCGATCGAAAACTTCATTTTAATTGCTTTTAGAGTTTTTGTTTTTTTTTTTACTTGAGTATAAAAGTGAGCAGATATTAGAAGAACTCAACTCATTAAATATTTATTTTAAAAGTTATGAATTTAAAGTAATAATGTCTATCTTTAGAGTTAATAAATTTGCCAAACTACCACCTTACCACAGCGTCAACTACACAACGATAAAAACACTTTTCGTGGAATATTTAATATTCTTATAAAATCGTTATGATAAGAAAATAACTTTTTCACTAAAATTCCGGTTGAATAAGTTTTGACAGGTTATTTCTGCCGTGATAGATTTTTGCCGACGATAAATTGCTACGATTAAATATTTAAATTTATTTTTACATAAACATCCGTTGTCAAATGAGCATTTTCCCTTATAATACTTAAACATTGAATTGAGTATATTCTATGTACAATAAAGAAGACGGGAAAAAAAATAACAAATTGGTATTGACTTCTGGTCTTACATACTCATAGATGTAACATCAAATAAAACTAAGTGCGAGCGAGTCAAACAATGGGAATTGTTTTGGTTAAGTACAGGCCACTCTGAAAGCTCAAATTGTTTTTCTTTCAAATTGACACGCAACGGTAAAAACCATAATCGATTGGTTTTTATAGTTATCGTGGTGTTTGCTATTGTTTTGTGTTGTCCATTACATTTACTGGCAAATGGCAATGCCTTCTTTCCATTTGAAAAAAATGTAAGCCGTATATTTGTACGGGTAGTCTCTATATTCTACAGGTAACTCTCGTATAACGCGGAGATTTGGTTCCGCAAAAATGCCGCGTTATACAAATCAAGCTGTACGAGCCAAAGAAAGTAGGGTTATGTTCTAAATCTAATAAAAACGCGCTATTTTTTCAATTATAAAAAAAAAACTTTAAAAAAAAATGCATCTGTCAAATTTTAGTTGAATTTGAATGGTTTTCAATGAACTTTCAGGTGAGATTGAATGGTTTTCCAATTAATTCGACTAACGAATATTTGAATTGAAAAAAAATTAATATTTGACATTTGATATTTGCGTTGTAGAAGTGACGTCTGCAATTTCAAAAATGCTATACAAGGGTTACCTGTATATGGATTTACTATGTAGATAGAGGCTATATTTGTTGTGTGATAACTTATTTTGAATATTATTAGTTTATTAATTTGTAGGCGATATGGTTTCACATTTTATGAATGAATCAATCCGTATAGCCCTAGATTAATTAAATTCCATTTAACCCCAAAAACTCTGTATAGCGCACACTATCTTTCGTGTGTCTGTATGTTTGTATCCATTTTATATGAACTCATAGCAACTTAAATAAATTACAAAATTAATCTCATTTTGTCATTGGATCAAAATCTTCCCTAATATATTAATACACCCCTACTTTATGAATCAGGTAGAGGGCTCATCTGCTTACTGCTTTAAATAATTATCAAACAAAGCTGTTAAACCATGATAATAGAATGTTAACAAAATGGAAAAGAGCTGCGTTGCTGATATTTATTTTAAAACTTGATTCACATTTATGAGCGTGAAAAATATCCGGGAAAAGCTTTCGCTATTTTCATTACCAAAAATGTGGATAATATGTTTACCTATTTAGAAAAATAATAAATTTTAATTTTAAAAGTAAACACACTTAAAATTGTTATTATACTTTATGTACGAGTATGTATGAATTGAAATTTTTATTTATTATTCTATGATTTGTTTTTTGATTAGGCATATTTTCATTTATCTAAATATATGTATGTATGCCTATGTATAGATACACAAATATAGTTATACTAAAATAACTAGTATTGTAAAATTCTTGAGAATATTCTTCGGACAGTAGAATTTTCATATTTTACGAGAGAATTTTGTTATTTGAGTAATCCAAAAATTAATTTTTAATTTTTTTTTTTTTTAATTATCTGATCATACGGTAAGTTAATTAAAATAAAATTGGAAAGTAATTTAAAATAATTTTTTTTGTTTTCTCAAATAATAAAATTCTCACGTAAAATAAAATCAAAATTAACGAATCTTCAGAAAATAATAAAATTTTCAAAAAATTGTTTCAACTAATCGTTTTTTTTTCTTTTTTTATTATCAAAAATTAATTTATTTTCTTATTGATTTTTTTTGTTGATCAAATAACAAAATTCTTACTTAAGTGAGAGTTGGAAACGATTCACGGGGAATATTGAGAAAAACAAAATTCTCAAGAATTTTACTCTCTCGAGACTAATATCCACTCACACCACACTAGAAATAACTGTTCCATTGTATTGGATATATATTTTCTACACAAATATGTCGACAGGTGAGAATTTGAATTTGTCTATGGACGATAAAATGTTCAGGAGAAAGAGAAAATCGATAAATCGATAATATATTGAAAAATTGTTTAATCTATTCAGAGCAATTTTTAGGGGGGTTTTTTAAAAATTTAAACTCAAAAATTTTGCATAATTTCTCTATATCCCATTTTGCATTGTCATCATAAATTAAAGTGGACATAGACGAAACAATTCTATTTGTTAATATTTTAATCATTTTTTCTTTTGTACCGACAATGAAATAAACTTTGACAAACTTTAACGTTACATCATATAAATATTGTGCAATTTGCGTAAATGTTAAAACTTTCAAACCATAACTTAGAATATTAAATTTTATTTTCGTCCGTAACAATTTTTCGCTTCAGGCGCATTTTTATCTATGTACGAAATCATGGTTTTAGTGCATTTTTCATTAACAATTCATGGTCACGAACATTAAATCCATTGCAATGAAATACAATCAAACAGACTGTATACAGCAGAAAACGTCGATAATTTCATCATAATGATGTTGCTTTTATGGAGTCAAAATTCGTTTCTTTGGATTTATTTATTGCAAGAAATAAAGAAAATACAATTTTTTTTTGTGTGTATAGAAGAATATAAAAGATTTACACATACACCTTCATCCAATATTAGACAGCGTTTAGGTTAATAATTCAGACGACATTGTTAAATTTTGAATACCATATAAGAACTGAAATTTCCCATTTCGCATATACGCAACGTTACAAGTTAGACCATAATTATTGTTAAAGAAAAAAAAACAATTTTTTTTATTGGAATTGGAAGAAGATGTGGGTTAATCTAAATCGCATATGTACACTCGTACATAAGTACATATGTAGGTATTAATCAAAAATATTTTCTAAAATATTTTCATGTAAAAATAATTGCTTACCTGGAGGGTGTACGAAAGATTATCCAGCTTACCCTACATATAATCTGTTTCGAAGTAATACGTATTTATACCTATATATGTGCATACTTCTTTTATTGTACATATTTTCAACCGATTTTCCAAAAAATGGACGATTTTCATTTTTTTTGGGCACAATTATTACAGTAAATAACATATACAAAAAACAAAAAAAAATTACAATTAAAATGTCAGAAGAGGGTTACGCTTGGTATTTTATATAAGCTAATGGAGAGAATAGAACCTTAAGTGCTGCCCTGAAAATATAC
The DNA here is from genome assembly GCA_026745375.1 of Platyura marginata. NCBI lineage: Eukaryota > Metazoa > Arthropoda > Insecta > Diptera > Keroplatidae > Platyura > Platyura marginata. The sequence goes on from JANSTT010018247.1 coordinate 22,067, forward strand.
ATTTTAATCAAGTCTGCGAAGTTGGTACGGTCAGAAATGATCCTGGGAGAAATGGGATACAGTGCTGCCGTTTATGTTATTTTGTATTAAAAAATGTAGAGATTTTATAAAAATGGCTGCCAAGAATTACTATAAAACATAAAACTAAAAACTATTTTGTATAGATAATTTTTTTCAAAATTCTATAAAAGATAATAAAACAAATCATGTTTTTTTAGGAGGGAGTCGAAAAGGTCAGGGAGGGAAATGTTGCCTATTTTCAATACCAAAGAGTTCTAGCGAACTGAAAAAGCTAGCTCCGAAAAAACGATCGATTGAGCTAAAATATTAATATTTAATATGTGATTGATGAGAAAGCAATGTCACACTTCTTTAAAGTCCCTACACCGCAAAGAGGTTAGAATTCCCTATTATTTACCTACATAATTATATACATATGTTATGTAGGTATACTTACATACATATATATAAATATAATACTTATAACTAATATAACACGAAAATTACATTTTGCATAAATTTAAAAAAAACATATCTTATTAGAAGTTGGTTTTGTTTTTAATTCAGAACATAATACAAAATACCATAATTTAGATTTGAGAAGCTTTTCAACAATGAAGAATATCATTAATGTCATTAAGTACTTAATTTGAAAAACCTAATTTTAACAACATGCTAACATTTATTTTAAAAATAAAAACCTTTACGGCAAGGTGCTTTTACAATTAGCATAATAATTATGAGTTTTGTATTTATAAATTTATGATATTCTTATGTACTTAGGTATATAATTACATTTTCATCGAATTTAATATTATATAGGTATGTGGATGTTTATCAAGAGGTGCTTTTGAGTTTTTTTTTACATAACCTTTTCAGGATGACTATCTAAGTAGATTATCGTATTGTTTTATTAAGGAAATGCCATGCAGTAGGTATTATGGTATGTTCTGCTTCCACACACTAAATAAATAAAGTATTTTCATTAAAATATTTAGAAAATGCAAATTTATGTGATTTCTCTATTTTTTTTGGACATTTTTTGTTCGTTCGCCTAGACATAAGCATGATAACTGAAAAGAAAACATTGGAACTTGAAATTTGTATAAATAGGTGCACTTACATAAATGGGCAAAAAGCTTCTGCCCCACTACTCCATCCAATAACGAAATTTCCAATAATATTAAATTGTTGCATGGTTGGGACTTTGTATTTTTGATCTATTGATCCTTAATCCTTATTGAGTCCCAATATAAAATTACTACAAAATTTCATTTCTTCACAATTCTCATACATTGCATTTAGTTAGTTAAGTGAGAGAGGGAAGGCGCCCTAGACCGCCCGAAATTCCTTAGGCCTCTATAGATGGACTCATTAGACATCCCTTTTGATTCATTTATCTCAATTGACATGACAAGCTCTTTTTTATGGAACAAAGAAGCACTTGAGGTCCTTTTTACGGAAACCTTTCAAATACTCCCAATTTTAACGCTAGTTTTAAGCATTGCCATTTTTAGAGATATATATATATAGGATAAATTCTTACAGAAAATGCTCTAAATTCTATATGCCAGCAAACATATTAATTAATAATTTTCTTACAATTATGCCAAGCAATACAAATTAACTAATCAAAATGTGTCTTCGCCTAATCCCATATTCAAAAGGATATGGTTACAATAAAAGAAGTAAAAAAAAAAAGAACTTCATATCTTCTTTCCTACATACATATAGAAAATTTTTTTAAGTTATTATAGATATAACTTCTTATAAGCTTCGGATATATAACAATAGTAGGTACTCAAATTCAATTTTATATTCAATTCAATACAATATATTGTGAACAGTAAAAACTCCATCTAGATCTAGAGGAAAATACATACTAATACCATCGCATATTATGTTTATACAATGAATAAGTCTCTTTTCACTTCAAGACAAATAATCCACCATTTGATGTTTTTTTTTTTTTTTGTTCATCCCAACACAGATTTTTCACATTTTTATTGCATTGAGCGGTCTGTGCAATAAATCTACTAGAAAATCTTCGTTATTCTAACCAAAAACCTTCGTCTGTGTTCATTCCAAATTAACAACGAAGATTTATTATTATCGATCCGGGAACCATTACAAAATGTGGGAGCGTATTGCAATATTGATTTTTTTTTGCAGGATTCTTTTGCGTGAATATGTGCCTTTTAAGTTGATCCATTCTTAATATATCGAAACTAACAATATTTGATGATGACGTTGTTAAAAGTACTTTAGGTGGATGGTTTTTGAATGATCTTATCTTTTCACCATAAGATTCACCATAAATGTGGCATTTAAATAAATATAAGTAGGTAGTTGATGTCTGATGATATAGATTACATACACAATTGAACATTTTATTTACATATTTATTTATTTGCTGAGAGAAATATGTAGGATTGATGTTGAATATAATTTAAGTGCTTAGTACGGTAGAGGTAGTAATGTTTGAAATCTGAGGATAAGTCAAAAACATTGTCGACTTATTGAAATGAAAAATGCATATTTATCTATTTAGCTTTATTATTTTCTCGAGGCGATACTCTAAATAATAGAGCGGCTCCATTAAGATAGATCAAAATAAAGTTCGATCAACCTCTAATAAATCTACAATCTACAATTTAAAACCTACACATTGATTTGTGGCCAAATTTTATACTCAAAGGCCATTAATATGGCCCTATTAAAAAATGACGATATTTCGGAACTACCTAGAAAGACGAAAAATGATCAAATTACGCGTGGGGATAATTTAAAAAAACAAAAATATCAGTAGTAAAACAAATTAAAATATTAGAGGAGACTGGGTAAAATGTAGTGTTGTTCATCTTTCTAGTCTTGAAGAATTAGTTTGAATAGTACATCTACTCACAACTATGCTTAATAGCGTACTAAGCCCGTTTATTTAACTTTATTTCCGTTATCTGAATAAATATCACATTCAATTATGTTTGTTCACATTTAATGCTTTTCGTTTGATAATTGTAATAGACAGAAAATCGCGCACCTAAATGATATGGCTGGTTTATATGCCTATTTGGTGGCCATGTTTTAGTTTCATACAAAAATCAACCGAAAAATATAAAAATCTAGCCAATAATATTGAATTCATCACGAAACTGGTAACACTATAATTTTTGGCCATGTTGGCACTGTTAATTGGCTGTGAGATGACAGTAATGGACGGTTTGATAAATTTTTTTTAAATATTTCTCCTATATAGAAATTAATATTATGAACGTTTTATATCAATTTGTGAACATTCCCAATAAATTCCAGTGATTTGCTATATATTTTCTATGGAACATTGAAACCGTATGAAAATGTTCGTTCGTTTGACACAAAAAACAAAAAACAAATGAGAATCATTATTTTATTTCAATGGCAAATTATAATGACTTTTTTATCACGTGGTCAAATTCCCTAAGTAAAGCTCAGCCTCACGCGCTAATAGAATTAGCGGGCTTTACTTTAGGTACTTCCGCGTATGTTTTTTTGAGGGAAGAGAAATAGTGTTACCTGGGCCGCCAAAATTACAATGTGTTTGTGAATCAGTAAATAAATCAGTTAATATTAAAATTATTTATGCAATTAATTAAAATTAATTCCAAATTTATCTTAGACAATATATGTAATATCTTAAACAGAACAGAATGAAGTTAGACTTCTACTTTAACTAATTAAATATAAACATACCGCTAATTAGCCTATAGTTATTAGTATACTATTTTTAAAAACTAAACCTACACTTAGCCAGTAATATCGTACATTAATAGTGGATATTAAGGAATAGCTAGATACTGCTTAGTTACCTATAATAATTATATTATTGGAACGATGTGACAACAACCGGCATTCATCGGCCTACATTTCTTTTTATTTTTTAATTCATTGGTCATTAACATATCGATTTAATAAAACAACAACAACAACAACAACAACAAACAACAGTAAATGAATAAACATTTTCAAGCACTTTCTTTTCACTATCTCTTTTATATTAAGCTGTAAAATTATAATTATAGCCGCAATCAATAAAATGTGCAATATGATGATCAATAATATAATTTTTCTTTATATGTACGTATAAATGACAAACAGAATTGTGTGTAGTGTTATTATTTGTTTTACTTTAATGACTGTATAAAAAAAAAAAAAAGAAAAAGAAAAAAAAAAGAAATATTATAAGCTTGGTAATATCGATCATTCATCATGGTCGCCACAAATCAATAATATGGCGAACGTATATTTACGTGAGAAGAGAAATGAAAAAGCACTTTGACTTGTGATAATTATTGTAATATTGTTATAATGACATACAAAAATTAGATAGACGGGAAATGTTCGTATTGTTTGTTTAAAAATAATAGGAACATGCCTTGTGCTTAGAACAAATTCATACAACTATAATGAGATAACAAATAGAAAAAATGTGAATGCTTATGCGTACAATATAGTAACATAAGTAGGTAGTGAATTTTATTTATATAAAAATGGCGGCCGTTGCCGGGCTGTATGGCCTCGGCGAGGACAACCGAAAATATCGACTAAAACAAGCTGCAATGGATAGAGAAAAACTGGAAGCAAAACAAAATTTGGAAAAAACTCCCGATGGATTTAGCGAACCGTAAGAAAAGTTTTTTGTTTTTTGTTTTTTTAATTAAAAATATTTCCTATAAATTTAAAAATATTGTTATCGATTTTAAAACGATTTTAGTTTTTATCAGTAATTGCGTATGTTCAATATCCATGATTTTCTTTTATGTAAAAATTAATTTCCAATATTTTTTGTCTTATAAATTATTTTCCATTTTCTAACAAAATGTTGAGAAAATTATGAAAATATGCAACTCAAAATTGTCTATTTTTCTATATACGAGTATATCGTCCCTTCCAACGATAACTATGATAAGTCGATGAGTCATGTTTTTAAGTTATTGACATTTTTCAAACAAATCCAAAATGAAGATTTTACAAGGCTTGATGTTTATAATTTTTTTCGAATTTTCTTTATTTTTCCGGAAATCTAAAAACTAATAATGCGGCCAAAAAGGAAACAAAAAAAAAAAAATTATTTCCAAAAAAAATTGATATTTAGCTGAGAAATGAACTTTTAAGCCTAAAGTAAAAAAAAAAGCTTTTAAAGTTTCTACTGAAAAGTGAGCAAAACCGATTTATCATAGTTGACGTTGGAAGGGACGTTATATAAAAAGATGATGATGAGATGATTCCTACTAGACCAGCTCCGAATCCAATAATTCATATAGCCGTTCTTGACCATTGGATCCATTGTTGTTTTTCAATTTAATATAAAATATTACGAGTGTCTTGCCAATATTCACATAAACATTTCATAATATTTATACATAAGAAAAATAGACAGACTGTGTTAAGGCTTGTTTTTCAGGCTTGATTAGTATTTCAGCTTCATAGTAATATATGAATATGAATATGGATCCACCTACTTTCTTCCAATAATTTCTTTCGAAAGAACGTCTGCGTCATTCATTAACAAAATTAGAAAGAATCAAATCAATACAATATGATTTTGGCATGCTATATCGTCCTTAGGCTTTTATTTTCCATATTAGCACGACAATAAAAAGTCAATAAATCTCACAGTATATGAACAAATATTTATATCGTGACATTTATTGTTTTCTATCATACTTTGTATCAAAAAAAAAACCTGATAGTCACCAACCCCTTTAATTCCTTTGTTATAGATTGTCTGCAAAATTTTACTACTGTATGTGTGTTGTAGGTATATGGAGAATAAGGGATTACCAATATCCAACAATGATAATTTATTCATATGACGGAAAAGGTCCAAGAAAAAAAGATAACTGATTGGAACTTTTTGTTATATCAGTAATAGTACATACATACATACATACTATACACATACATACATATATTATATATTTATATAGGTAGGTATTCTGATATTGTTTATTTAAAGGTTAAACGTCTTTCAAGTGAAAAAGTTTCCCTAAACTCCGCAAACTATGTTTCAGACACAGATTATTGAAAACTTTCTGCTACCAATATGGGGACCTCACCGCTCACTGGAAGACAAAGAAAATTTTAGCCAAACCACTATTTATACATATATATATATATATATATATATATATATATATCTAGGTTAAATGAAAATCGATAATTGGTCGACCGGGTTGATATATGAAAAATCAATCATTTCAGGTCTGTAGTATTTTCTTATATGGTGGCAATATTAACCTTTGTCATTTTGCTGAATTTATTTTATCATTTTATTTTATGACCACTTCCCAGAAGTTATGTAGAAATTACGAATGGCGATTTATTGAATTTTTTTTATTTTTTTTCTTTATTGAAAAATGCTTTTTTTTAGGTAGAACAAAAAAAAACCAAAAAATTTATATTCCGATCGCAGCATTTATAAGTTTTGCTTCCACCAATCAGTAGATATTATGAAAAATTATCTATACATAATTCAGTTTTGGGTGCTACTGACATATACCTACTTAAGTATTTCTACTCAATATAAATACTAAACATTTTAAAATTTTTCGCTTCACTAAATCACACTCAAAGGATTCCTATAATATGAAATACTCTACTCATATCTAAGTACTGAAACTTGTACCAAAAATACTCAACGAAAAATAACTCAAAGATTTTTATTCCTAGATGTTTTTGTATGTTTTAGATTAAATTCCATTGAATCCCGTAAAAATACACAAAAGTTTAGTTACAAAAAAACTTAGCCTTGAAAAAAATACTCAACATTTTTTTTTTTTAAATAGACTTTTTCAACACTTTTGGCTTCGAAATAATTTAAAATTTAAATATAAAAAAAAATAAAGTAAAGGTACAACAATGGGACTTTTTTAATTATAATATTTTAAAGGAAATTTGATAAGCTACAATTTTTTTCGTATTAATTTTTTTTCTAAATGTACCGGCTCCAAAGTTATCGATCGAAACAGGCAAGAATCCATATTTTTTGTCCCTTCACCCAATTTCGTGTAGTATTCCCATGCCCATACCTAAGTTTTCCACCCTGCTGCTTTTGAAATTTTAATTTCGCAATTCACCCAAAAAACATTCCTGGTCCTGGGTCTTACCAATACCAATACATTGTACGATAATTAAATTTTATGTTACGGATAAAATGGTTGTGCCGGTTTTTTTTTTCTTAAAGATTTTGTGATGGGATATGATAAATTTTGTTTGTTTTACAAAAAAAAAAACCTCCCCTCCTACTAAAACAGTTACAGGGCCGACAGCATGTCCATATCGTAAACATTTTAAAATTTCTTAAGCCAAATCTTAATCTTAAAGGGCAAATTTTCTCATTCTCTAAGCATTTTCAAAATCCTATTTAGAAATGTTCCCGTATCTAATGTTTGATGTTACATACTTTAATAAAAACAACGATTATTTATCACTTTTCTCAAAATTTTATATTATTTTAATTAAAGACGTTGTACGATGTACGTATATGTACAAAAAATAAATGAAAAATATGTACCCTGTTTAAGGTATAAGGGTATTATATGTATCTATACTTTAATATTGATTGTCTGTGGCTGCACCTATTTTAAGTCATTTTACACAACCAATTTTATGATTAAAAGAAAGAAAAAAAGAAAAATTAAATCGAAATTGGACAAAATATCTTTAAGTAGATGTTGATTTATACCAAGCATACTGCAAATCGATATAAATTCATGTTATCCTATATTTAACCAAATATTAAGTATATGTATGTAGGTTGGTACTTGTTACTTGATATACAATATACATCTAAGACTTAAAATACAATATTATTGTCTCGTTGTCATTGTAACAGAACATGAGATTTATTTTTGAAGTAAAAACTTCTATTATTACATGTTATATAGACTTTAATGCCAGTAATGCCGTGTTCTAGCTTTTGTAAGACCTAAAAAGATAGAGAAATTACATATATTGCCTTCACCATATATTTGCCGTTTGACTTTGTGTGTCTATAAGGACATTTATTAGATAATATTGGGTTATAGTGGGGGATTTTTTTTTTCTATTTTGTAATAATTTATTCATAGTAAGGTACCTAACATAAGTAATTATTATCATGTACGGTGGTAATCTACATAAAAAGTAATTTCTAAAATTAACTTTTTGGTATTAATTGCAATATTATTAAATTTCCCGATTTCCATATATTTGATAGAAAACTTATGGCCTGTACTTTAAATTTAGTAAAAGTTCACTATAAAATGTAGTGTAATTGAAAATACAAAATGGTGGTCTACAATTATTTGCTCATTCCTGAGGTAACACGATAACTTAACTAGCATTGTGAACTTTTCCACATTTCAATTTCCTGCATACAAATTAAATGTATTTTTAATTTCTTCTTCATATGTGGCATTAAAACTGATGGCCAGTCTTGGCTGCCTCCAGCATCATTCTCCAATCAGATCTATTCCGTGCCAACGTCCTCAAATCAGTAACATGCTCTTTGGTCCGAATCAACTGCATCCAACCATCTACTACGAGGTCGTACAGGTTAATTTTGTTAAAAATTTCTATGGAACGGGCGACTTCTGCATCCGTTCTGTGTGTTCGAGCCATCTTAGTCGTTCCACTTTAATGAACCGAACTATGTTCTCCTCCTATGTTTTCAATATTCATATTTCTACGCTACGTATTTTCTTCATGGACAATTTTGAAAATAGCAGAGCACAGGATCCTTCTCGTCTCTTTGGATCATATACCATGCTTCCGAGCCATACGTAACCACTGGACGTATAACTGTACGGTACAACTTATATTTCAACGATATGTGCAGTGTCCTCGACTTAAATAACTGTTGCGCACTGTAATAGTCTCGGTTATTGCGCATATCACCACCACGAAAACTAAGATTGACGTTATTTTTAAATTATTGCTTTTTCTTTGAGCATCTCACAAAATATATTCTAAATGAAAACAACGAGAGACTATGGATTGCATTTAGTCTTACAAAGTAATCCATAGATTACATAATGTATGTAGTTGGTAGGTAATTTTAACATCACCCAACAACAAAATGGTGAACAACTTGGGAAATATAACTTTTTAATTGTCAGAAGGTTAAGATAAAGTTCACAAGAAGTAGAAGTTTACATATATACACATACACACACACACATCACATCACATATTTTATTAAAATTCAATTTTTCATTGTCATTGTCATTTTCGGTTGCCATAACGTTAACTGGCAGTTTGTTGCAACATTATCAAAACTGTTTAGTAACGGTTTTGCAATTACAAATTGCTACTTGAGTAGATGTTAAATGACGTTTAATCTCATATTTATGTAGGCGTTTGGGTAAAATGTGAATTTTACATATAATCGATATGCAAAGCATAAGCTTAAATACATATACACGAGTATGTACATATATGTAAATATTTTCTACAATTTATAAAACATTTTGGGATTTATCCTTATTAAATCCCTGTAAAACAGAATTATTGTTGAATTGAGATGGTTTACTTAACTCTCCACTTCATTGCAATTTGTGGAAAAGCAATTAGCCGATTGGTAGACGTCTTGTGCCTCAGTACAAGTCTTTGTGGGATAGGTACTTGTTTTAAGTTGTTTGTGACATACTTAGCTGTCGGCCTGATGTGGTTGGCCTTTAGTAGAGTGAAGAGATTTTTGAAGAGTGTAGCTTATCATTATTTTTGTATTTCTTTTTCTTTAGTTATTTATCTCTTATATAATATATAGACCTATATTTATAGATAGTTAGTACTATGTACTTATGTAGATAGTTAGTTTTTCATTTTATTTATCACCATTGTCAATTTATTTAAATTAAGTACTTACTTACTTACTTACTTACTTTATATAACATATTATAATGATGTACTAAATATACTTGTTCTTGTTCTTAAATTGGCGTGTACGCCGAATCCTCTACGTGTTCAGAGAATACCCTGCTAATTGTCATCAATTGCTAATAGTTGGCAACACTACTCCGCGCAATAACAATGTTTCTATACATTATGCGCATACTCTCTCTGTTATGTATCCATCTCTATCTGTGTGGCTAAGCAGATTTTAAGTAAAATGGAGACTTACAAGTTGTACATCAATTTTTTCTAAAATGGTTTTTTTTTATGAAATCTAAAAATTAGGGATATTTTACACTATCTGGCAACATTATTTTATTAAATTTATCGAACAAATCGAAACCGCTTTTTAAACGTTCAGACATTTTTTCGTTCTACTCTATAACAGAATCAAATCATAAGTAGATGTACGTAACTATAATCACTGTAGGAAAAATTGTTTGTTGTAGAACATTTAAAGAAAGTGGAAAATACAGCAAATGAAAACAAACGGATTAAATAGTAATATGTACTATAAGTTATTTGTAAAATAAAGTAAATTTATCTATAATTGTGAAGCGATAGCAACGGGACTTGGGGATTGTATACAATACAATGAATCAATTAGTTCTCATCAGAACACCCTAAAAACGCCAATGATATATTGTACGAGTATATATATTGAATGAAAACAATAAACAATAATAACAATGTCCATAAAAAATATCTTGTTCATATTGAATTTAATGACATAGGCACAATAACATTATTATATATTATTTCTGTGTATACATAGTTACAACACATAGCTAAAGACAAATAAACACGTCTACAATCAATAACATCTTAAAGGATTAGTTTTCTCCTAACTTAGATTTCAAAATGAATTATAAGTTCTTAGTAGTAATTTATCAATAAAATTATATGCCAACATCAAAGGATTCTACCGGGTGATTCAATGGAGATGTATATCAAATACAAACTAAGAGGAATGATAGAAAGTAATCCTTTTTGGAGCAAAGAAATTGTTCTGTTGTTTGATTTCTAAATCAGTTTTTTTTTCTTTCATTTAGAGAGACATTTACGATTCATATCTAATGACTTTCGAGACAAGATGACTATGACCTTAAAAGGACGTTATCAATACAATAAACATCCTTTCTATATTAAAATTCATTTACAGTGTATATGACATCTACGCATCTACGCTCAGGAAGGATAATTAGATAATTATGTCAATATAGAAGGCGAATTATATTGCATTGGCATATCAGAAGTTAAAACGAAGGTTCGAGCATTCGTTTCGGATCCTCTAATACTGGAAGTTACAGAGGATTCAGCCAAATATTAGACCACTCAATTAAACTCAGCTATACAGACGTTAAGTTACAGTGGCGGCTCGTAATTATTTTTTATTGATTCCATTATCGTCCGACTATTTTTTAAAAAAAAAACCAAGGTCATTTGATGATAGACGAAAATGAAAAATATTTGAAAATTGACGAACATGTTGGCCATTTCTTTTTTGTGATTTTTTAAAAAGTGACACAATTGACGTAAGTTTTTTTTTTTGAATAGCCCCACGATAAAAATTCTCATGAGGCGCCACTGATTTAAGGCAGATTAGAAAATAGAGATGTATATTAATAGAATCCCAATCAATAATAGGCTCACGTGTGACTTATCGTACAGCCGTAACGTGTTCCGTTAGGTTTGCCATCCCATAACTATCTATAAGGGTTTAACTACGATATAACAACACATTTTGTCAAAACTTGATTCCACTGTTTCCACATTGTAATTATTTATTGTAAATTCGCACAAGTGAAAAGGGGGGGGGGGGTATTGTCGCCAACTGATTGTATAGTGTCGTCTATGTTTGTAATTAATTTGTGGTAGCAAAAAGGGCGATGAATTGTCTTTTCCAGTTTAATTAATTGATAATAATTATTAGTTATTACATAACATTAAAATAAAGATTGCAACATGGTTATGTAACATACATAAGTATAGTTTTTTATATTAAAATTTTAAATAAAATGATTGCAGGATGCATACTATATTAACAAATATCTAGACTAGAAAATTATAATTAATAAATGAGTACGTGCAAAAATGAAATATGATCGGAACACTTTTGATTTTTATATCGAATCAATTACGTTCCAATAAGAAATATTTTTGCAAATTTGAATTTATTACTGTACAATTCAACAGTACCAGCCCAATAATTAAAACATAAAATGCTCATTTCCATAGTGAAATAATGTTTACGAGAAAATTCGCTAGGGAAATAAAAAAAAAAAAAAATTGCTACACAGCCCATATAACACATGTTTTAACCAAATTTACTTTTCTCATGCAATGTTCCTTCCAATATGGTTTCAAATAAAATATAAAAATAATGTCATGAGTTTGGTTTTCCGTAATAAATTGAACACGATGACAATTTGAATTGGCGTTGCGGTTTTTAGGATCATTTTTTTTTTGTAGCACTTATTGGTCAATCTACAACTGTAATATAAACTGCTATCATATCTGAGTGTGTAAATTAAATTAAATAGAATTAATAAATATTGAAATGTTTCTTAGAATGTCAGAAAAAAGGTCCCCACCATAAATCCAGCGATCTCAGGAGTTGCTCATCTATCTTCCACTCGCTAGGACTATTCTATACCATCTAAAATATTTTCGTCTGAAAATAGATTTTAGAACTATTAAATTACCTTTAATTTAGTAAATGTGTTGGTAGAAAATCAGGGTCGTCCAAAATTATTGCTTTTTTTTGTGAAAAATTGGAATTTTTTTTCGTTTTTGTGCCATAAAATCGGAAATAACGCTTCAATCTCAAAAATTCATCTTCTTGTTTTACTCATTTAACTTTAATTTGGATAAGTTATAAATCAGGGTTGTCCTTAATATTAACGAATTGATAATTTTTATTTTGCATATACAAATATTTTTTCCCAATATTTGATCTTATAATATAAATTGCATATATACATTTTAACAAAAAGATATTAAGATTCTTAACACAAATTTATATTTCTTTTAAAAATATTCATTTCTTTTGTACACTTTCGACTATGTATTTCTAAATACTACCTTGGTTTTTTGTTTTGTTTTTTGTTTGAGGATTCCATAAATAAAAATTGTTTAATGGGTTCGTTCAGTAATTTGTTTGAATCAATGACAATTAAGTGAAATTAAGAACTGACCCAACATAATGTGTCATTCAATCTATTTCAACTAGTATTTATGTTAATTAATTTCTGATGATTTGTATAAAAAAAAATGTATTTTTATCTATTATATTATTTTATTAATGATATAGATGACAAAATCCTAATACAATTTTCAACAAAATAAAATCGATTTATATATTTAGTCCTTAAGCTACAATTTGTCTATACGTACACATACAAATGTACATACATATGTATGTATGGCAATAATTATTATTTCCATATTAAAACTTTCCTATTTTCGAAATGCATTTTGGATATATGGTAATGCTTTTCTCTCTATGCTAAAGTAGGCGTATTTTTATCGTTATATGTATACAATACGGTAGTATTTAAGTAAATATACAACGTTAGTATACATACATAACCCCTAACTGCTAACCTCTACCTACCTAACATCATAAAACATTTATAACGCTTTTCCACTAATCGATAGTATAATACAGTCTCATTTAGTAATATCAAATCACAATTGATTTTTTACGGCTTTTTATAACTACATAGTACCTAGATATACATAAATATTATGTACCTACATACATAAGTAGATGCATATACGTATATATGGATATGTATATTAACAACATATTATTATTGTAGGTACCTACTTACGTTCGTTTTTTTTTTCCTATTCATATATTTAAATACAAAGCTATGTATTCATATAGCTACCTACATTTTCGCTGCATGTTAATCTTTTCAGACAAGTATTTTTAACCCTCATTTCCCACTGTCATCTTTATTTTCATCAGATACCTTAATATATCCGCTTATTTGTAAAATTCTCTTCCGGACGCTATTGAACCACTAAAATAACTTTAAAAAATATTACGGAAATGATATTTCCCCATTAAAATGAATCGACACAGATAATCGATTAGAAATATTTTTTTATTTTTTTTTCGGTGTGTATATTTTGTTGATTACTTTGTGTATACATAAATACATATGTGCATACATATATTATGTACATATATGTATGTAGACAATAAATATGTATAGCACACAACAATATAAAAGTGTGGAAACATTTTCACCAACCTTGAACTATTATTAATAATGATTTTTTGATTTTTTTTTTTTTTTTTTTTTTGTGTATGTAATTAACAAATATAATTATCTCAGCAGTTATTTTTCTATTTCTGTGTAGGCACTCCTCCCTTTCCATTTTTTTCGATAAATACAAGGGATTTGTAATCCTATTGTTAGTTGAATGGAATTTTTACCACAAAAGTTAATTGCGTAAAATAATCTTGTTAGCAGGAGTCAATGGCATGTCTATTGTCTAGTTAAGTTTAAGTAATAGAGAGCGCTTGGTATTTAAATTAAGTATACAAAAGCTACGATTGGTATGGTTAGAATAAAAAAAACGATAGTAACAGTAATTAGTAATTAGTTACATATCGATTAATAATTAAAAGAAAGAATCTGTAAAACGATTTCAGTAAGGTGCAACATTTTCTTGTTTTCAAAGTATGTATAGCAAAATATATCTGAATTTTCACTAATGCTACTAAAAATAAATTTTCTATTGATTATTTAAGATTTTCAGGATGGATTTCGTTAAAAGTTTATATGGAATTCGCGAATATGCATTACACTGTAGTTTTCGATATCGATTTACTCCATATACGGTACATACATATTGATATCGATATCGAAATCGAAAACTAGCATTTGATACATATTCAGAATTTAATTTCAGATATATTTTTTATATTTTAACAACAACGCCTAGTACTAGTTTTTATTATTCTCTAGTTTGTTCTTTTTCCTCCAAAATAATCTCTCGTTAAAGAAAATTTCAAAATCTATTGTTTTTTTTTAATTACTGGCTAATTTTAGCTTAACTAACTCGGTCCATTTAAAAATTTCTTCAAAATTATTTCTTTATTTTAATTTACGTACGTAAATCATAAATAATGAGAATAACGACGAGGTATTCTCCAGCTAGGCCTAAAAAATGTTGTCAAATTTACTCCAATAAATATGATGCTAAATTAAATGTTTAAAAATGTTTTATTTATTGTTAATCCTGTAAATAGAGGGTATCAATGAATAAATCCAGCTATAATAGGAAAAACAGCTCCTATTGATAAGACATAATGAAAATGAGCGACAATAACATAATAAGTGTCATGAAGAATAATATCAAGAGAAAAGTTAAAAAATTAAAAATATTTATCGATTCGGCATATAATTATATGGAATAAAATAAATTTACCAAATTCCACACTTATTACCATCAACATTTTTATATACTTCCATACCTACAACTGAAGTTTCTTAAAACAATAATTAACTAATTTTCTTGGCAATAATACAGTAACAAAGTTCTGACATACATACATAAGTTTCCTTCTTATTCTTCTTCTTCTTCTTCTAATAATAATAATACAATAATGATGACTATTAGTTGTGCAAGTTTCATAACAAAAGTTAAGTAAAGAAGGGTCATGGCTATGAATAATTCATGTCCACCTGTCAAAATTTATTCTACGATTGTATAACAAAATAATGTAGGCAAAATAAAGTTATCAATCAATCATAAGTGAAATTTGTGATAATATAATACACAATAAGGACATTTTTTTTTTTTTTATTTACTATCTGACCAATAAGGAACTATTAAGATTTAAATTTATTCTTTATGTTGGAATAGAATATTTTAGTTTACCATAATGTATAAGGACTTAGTCACAATTGAATTAAAAACATATAGAAAAGGTATCTATGTAATTGGTTTGGATGAATTTAGTGAAATTTAATTTCAATTATTTTGACATAAAAAAAAAATTTATATTTTCAGTACAATAAAAAAATATTTTTTGAATTTTACTCGTTTATGAGTAGTAAAATTACAGCAACAATAATTTCATCTTATAATAAAATAATTGTAACATGCAATTGGCTTGAATTCCACAAAATAATAAATCTTAATATTTTCAATCAATTGATGAAGATTTTAGGTGATTTCTATAGATTTTCATATGTATTTCCAGACATTTACTATAGAATGCCTGAAAACGGCTTAAATTAATAACAAAAAAGGAAATTAAATTTTTAAAAATTGCTATTTTCCGATAACTAACACAGCGCTTTTTATTGGCGCAGTGACGATAAAATGCAAAATGGCGACAACTGATTGAAATGCTTCATAGTAGGCACCACTCTATTAAACTATTATCGCCTAATTTAATAATTGAATTGAAATACCGAAATACCGCTATTGAGTTTTCGAATACCGATATTTAATACCGGAATACGATATTTAATACCGGTATCTTCGGTATTGAATTTTCTAGTCTCATCATATCGATGATGATATTTTTTTTCCAAATGCCGATAAATCAAATTGATGCGAATTCATTGAGTTTATGTTTTGTTTGAATTTGTTCGCCCGGCTTAGCTAATTTATTTCATTTTTTAATTGTCTTTGGCATTGGTACAATTACGAGTTATATATAAAAATTTAGAAAAAAAATGACTTTTTTGTTTGTTTTTTTGTCGTCCGCAAAGGGTTATAATCGAAATAATTACAAACACCAATTAAAAAAGCAATTCAGTACTATAAACAAACAAAACATATACAATACTCGGTAACTCATTTTTATGCATTTTTCAGGAGACAGTAAAAACTAAAGTTGTTTCGTATATAGCGCATTGAGTTAGCGGATGGTCAAACACTTATTTTTAAAACAAACTTTGTGTGATATTTTTACCATAGGTGCAGGGTTGTATTTTATGTAATTTTATGCAATACAAAAAAAAAATCGGTAAAAATGAGTTAGCGGGTATATAAGCCATCGATATACAAAAATTGCAGATATTTCCTTCATAATACCCATGCCTAGTATTCAAATTTATTAATAGCAAATAACAATTGTTTATTGCGATACAATTATCGCGATTTTAATTTTTTTTTAAAAGTATTTGGAAAATAAAATGATAATAAATACTTACCAATTAAAAAAAGCAATTACTATAAACAAACGTGTACACAAATTACAAATTCCCTTTATATGTAGTAGCAATGCAATTACTATAATACATTAAAAGCAAATACCATTTGTTCCGTGTGAAGAGCGCGTATACTTCATCTGACATTCCGAATAAAATAGGAAAAATTACATTAAATTAATACCTAAAACTTACATAAACAAATGAAAGAAGATTGAACGAAACTCAAACTCAACGGAACATAATAAATACAGAGTGTCAACAAATTTAGTTTTGCTCAAAAATGTATTCTATACAGAGGAGGATTACTGAAAAGTGTGCCCCATCGAACATTTAGTGTTAAAGTAGATCAATAACGAGAAGAAATGTGAAGCTTTTTAATCGAACTGTTCGCAATTTGTCGGTAGTGCAAATAGCTTTTCACCTATAACTTTTGAATCACCCTAATGGATTTTTTTGTTATTATTATTTATTATTTGTTATTTTATTCTAAATTGTGAATAGGATGTTTGTCTATGGTATGGTACACGTGTTATATTAAACAAACATGCATTCCCCTCTTTCGAGACGCGACTGGAACAACCAATTTAGGACACAATGAAGATCACATGGGAGCGAGAATATTGAAGGCATGACGAGATGAAATAGAAAATTGAGAAGAAAGATCAATCTGGCTTGATGATCGACAAAGCTGAACGAGCCAAGCGAGATCAAGGAAAAAATAGAAGAAAAGGAGGAAGTTAAGGAAGAAGAAAGTATATAAAAAAGGACAAGTTGAAGAAATCGAAGCAGAAGAAAAGCGAAATCTAAGTAAGAAGAAAGTGAATGTAAGAAATATAAAGAGTAAGAAGAATTAAAGAAAGTTAAGTAGAAGAAAAGGAGGAAGTGAGTAAAAAGAAGCCAAGAAATCGTGGTGTGGAAAAACAATAACATACATAACGGAAAGAAACACTTTTAAACATTGAGAATCAATTAATTCTTTGTATATTACTCGTATGTGATGGCGTTTTAATTCTTTAAAGATATTTGTAGTACTGTTTTTGACAAACAAATAATCCCACAATGCCTTCCACTGAAGTTCAGTTCATTAAATTCATTGCAAGAGAGATCCTTATGTTTTCAGTGTGCTTTAAAAGAAAAGTTTCCCCTTTAAAGATGTCGATCTCTGAAAAAGAAAAAAAATAGAAAAACATTCACAATTTGTTAGTGTTTTAGTGGTTGATTTAATATCAAAAATATAGTTCTTATACATAATACATATACATATATGTATGTGTTTGTGTGTGGGTGTAATTTTCTATACTTAATATAGTTTTACTATAGTTAATAGAAGGTATCTAAATTCAAAATAGTAACTACGGACTACATATACGATAAATAGGTAATCGATATCTAACGTTATAATATTTGAAAGCTTTAAGCTAAGGAGATAGAGGTGAAGGAGATAAATGGTCTACTTAATAGAATTGTTTCTCATTAAGTTTGAGGTTTCCGTTTAGTTTTTAGCCCATATACGGTGTTAGCCTAACTATATGCGATACATTTAAGTACATTATACGTGTATGTAGGAAAACTTTTGGTTAATATTACATGAATCGGTTGGTACGTTGAAATTTTCTAATTTGTCATGCATAAATCAAGTTCAAGTTTAGAAAATTTGTCGTCTCAAGATTGAATATCACAAAGATAGTTCGTTGTAGTTTGTAATTTGTCAACTACTGGAAAATTATTATTTAATTTATAATTGTAATTATTTTATAATTACGATATGAAAATACAATACATAAAAGAAAAATCGAAATTATTCAATACCTTATTTATTGTCTAGCTACTAATATCTAATATAATACTGCACCATAAAAGTTTAAGAAATAATATTTTCATTTATACGTCTTATCGATACTACTATGTACTAAGAAACAAAGTTTATATTTGTGAAAAGATTTCGTTCAAATTACCTGCTGTCCATAAAATAAGGTTTCAGATACCAATTCACACTAGAACTCTCTTCCTGTTGCTATTCATAGCCTTGAATACAAACGAAGAAAATCAATTTATGTTGTCGATTCTATTTTGGAATTTTGTCATTCTTTTTCTATTGGCACACTTTTTGTTATAAATGAATAAGAAAAATTTCTGCAACACCTCTCTAAATCGTAATATCATCTGAAATGATGATTAAAAGTTATCTAAAAAAAAATTAAAAAAAAAAATGTATTTAAAGATGAATAAAGCACAAATTGATGGAGAAAAAAAACAATAAAGCAATTTTTCCTTAGATAATACCGCATCGTATACTAAATTATTTATTTTGACTATAGCTTGGCTTAAATTTGTATTAGGAAATAAATTCTAAAATTGCAGCCATATAAATGTGTTTTGTCCAACGATGAAGCTTAGCTATAAAGCTAGATGGGGGTATTAAACTAAAGCTATGTAAATAAATTTTGTTAATTTGCCGGTATTTTATGTACTTAAGTATTTCCTATAAATATATGTATGGAAGAAATAAGAGGTTATTGCGCTAGATGTTTACATTTGGGATAAAATTCTTTAGCAATTGCGGTGCATTTTATTTTTCAATACTAAGTATAAAGAAGACATTTTATTCTAGAACTGATCTAATCTGTTTTACAAATATTGACATTTAGTGTTTGACTTCAATGTTTAATAAGAAGATAAGTTAGAAAAGCACATTATTATTATTTTCAAAAATTTCAAAGAAAGCACGTATCTTATAAGTTTTGCATTGCTCCTATGAACATACGGTCGAAATCTAACATGATGGTCTTGGAAACCTATAGTGTACTTCATTTTTTCCTCCTTTTATTAGCTGCTTCGCATATCTAACAGAAGAAAAAAAAAATTTACTAATCGTCCATCGATACGATGATAAATTTCCATAGAAAACTAATTCTATTGATTCCAAAAACACGATATCAGTACTTTTTTTTAAAAAAATTGGGCGATTAGAAATTAACCTCGAAATTATACGCAAATTAAAGCTGAGACTTCTACGAATCCAACGATATATACATTTTAGGTCTATCTTATCGATAAGTATTTATTAAAAATGTTTCAAAATCAAATTTTCGTTTTTGTTTGGAATTTAAGTCGCGTTTTCATGGAAAATTTTATACAAATAGCTTGAAATCTTCACAAATGAATTAAAAACCTTGAAATTATTAATTTTAAGATCGAATTTAAGGAATTCGAGAAAAAAAAATTTTGGTTTAGATTTTCCCTATTTTCCCTTAGATTTTCGACGATAGTTCCTTAAAAAAAATCATATCTCCTAAACTATTGGACTATTATTCGAAAAAATTTTTTTTTTCAATTATCTGCTTCGAATATCTATGAGAAAAAGAATATTTCGCCAGCTGTCCATCTAATGTCCATTCTTGTAAATTGCTACGAATTAAATTGAAATTGCATTAGGAAGACCAAAACACCGTAGCTGCAAGGTGTGATGAGCAAACATAGAATTAAAATCAGCTCATATACTGATCAATCTCTTACATGTTCCCATCTGGGAAAGTGATGTGTTTAAGGATAATTTTGAAAGTATATCATTTTTATTACACATAATTACATTGCTTTAGAACTCACTCCGAAAGGAGTCTGTGCACGCCAATGCTATAGCTACATACATAAAGCTAAAATAAAACAAACATTGATGTATATATGTTAGTACTTAATTTATGAGGGGGAAAAAAGGAAAACATTTCCATAAAGATTAATTAAATTATTTTTTTTCTAATTCTAAACTAGTATATACTTATATATATATATATATATATTGTAATATAAACATTGCTGATGACAGGCAAGGGACCTTCCAACCCTTTTAAAAAAGATGTAAAAAATAATTAAAATTCCAAATATATTTTTCATTTTGCCCAGTGGTCAACATAATACTGTATGAATGTAAAATATGGTAAAATCAAATAATTGAAATAATTACCTGCCGTTATTTACCTAGTCATAATTTTAATGGTCTTCACCTACAACTCCCCTACGGAGCTTTTTTTTTAATGAATAATATAATTGATTCTGATATCATTAATTGAAATTTCTATGTTGTTATTGTTAAATATACCATAAGAGTGAAGCGTAAATCATCAAAAAACTTAAAGTTTGTTAGTCAATTTTATTCATTAGTGAATAATAATCTCGTCAGACCGCATATAGTAGAAATATATTCTGGATATTGTGTTTAGGGTTAAAGGGGGTGGCTCATATATTACACTACAGAACACATTATAATGTACGAATAGTTATTATTTAACTTTGCTTTAAATTTAAATACAAATATCCATTTCGTTTTTCAGTGTACAATTGTACAATTGTACATATATGCTTTGGTAATTAAATTATAAAAGGATATTTAACATATTTTCCAATTGTGAAAAGTTTCATTCTTTTTGTTTTCCCAAAGAAACTTGCTAAAGTGCAGAACTTTTCTGTTGTTTTCGTTCGTACACCACACTATTGTCATTTAATTGGGTAAAACTTTTGCTGATTTATGGGTATGGTTCTGCCTTTAGTTTTGTGTTCAACTTATTTATTCGATTCATACATATATATATATATATATATATATATATATATATACAACATACATATCAGTGGCGTCAAACAGTGGGTTTTTAGCGTCAAATATTTCACTTTATATCAAAAAAGACATGTTTTCTAGTCAGTGGCGAAGCGTGAGAATTATTGATCCCATCAACATGAGACTATTTTTAAAAAAAACTTACGTCATTTTTATACAGGAAACCAAAACCAAAAAAAAAAAAACGAACAGGACCAAACTTTGTTATGGATAATTTTTTTTTCAATTTTAATTTTAATTGACCCACTATTTGATCAAATTTAATAAAACTGATTTTTCTTCTAATAAATTTTATGCATAAATTATTTTTTAGGATACTGCATGTCAATTTCTACCTAATATTTTAGGAGACAATTTTAGATTTAAACTGTTTTTCTCCAAGAGGTGTAATTGGATGATTCTCCCCGTTCTTCCCTCTAGTTTCTATACTTATTTTAAGTTCAAATGGAACGCAAATGGAAGTCTAATATAAAATTTACTCGTCGCCACTGTCCTCTATATGCATATGATACTCCATTATTACAGTACAACAAATTAGGTAATATCAAAATGGAAATTGAGAAATATATATATAAATTATGGTTCCATATTCGATTTAACAGGGACAAAAATATAGATGTGTACGTACGGGTACACGAATATATGTACATATTATTTATGTATGTATATATGTGCATATAGGGATGCACTGCATTATATTTTGCAGAAATAACACTGTACGAATATAAACCTATTTGGCAAAGTGCCAATGTTTGATGCAATTTTCAACTGGTGCACTTGGTAAATAATAAAAAAGTGGGAAATAGCATATACATAAGTATATATGCATATATATATATATATGTAGATATATGTATATTTATATTCCTACTTAAAATGAACATACCAAAAAGAATTTCTCGCCCTATATATGATGCTTTTCTACAATAACAAATAAATTTTCCAAGTTTTTGAATAGGGCAATAGCACAGTAGCGTACATACGATTGATATATGTACCTATGTATGAAAGATATGTGAATATTTGCAGAGCCGTTATAAAACCATTATAGTCCTTTTTTTATGAACTGGTAACTATTTTCCCATTGCTAATGTGTATACATTTTTTTATTGTTATGTTGAAACATTTTTCTTTTTTTCTTTCTTTCTACATTTCTTTTATATTTGTGTATTATCTACAACCTTTTGTGATGAGTTTTCATTTAAAAAATGGCAATTTGATGGAAGCAAAACGCGTATGTTGTACAGCGTACATAACATACAGCAACCGTACACCGTTTTGCCAGCAGCAGCTGTATAAATTTCATGTCTGGAATATGAAATTGTTGTCGATCGATTTATTTACCCTCTAGTTTAACCTAATAAAAATATGCCGAGTTTTACTTTGCCAGCTCTCGCACAATCCTTTACTCTTGTTATTATTGTTTAAATAGAAAATATGTATTGCCAGGACCATATTTCTATTTGATTAAGGTGTTCCTTATTAAACGTCATAAGCGACACGTCAATTGGAGTCATCATCATCATCATCGACGTGGGAGCATAAACCATCCACAAAAAGCCTCCATCGCGGTCTGTTCGTTGCAAAAAACCTCTCACTTCCGTTCATTCTTTTCCTCTTTCTGCGATTACGGTGCGGCGGTAACGTTTTTCTGGGTCGTCCTCTTTTGCGAGCACCTTGGGGATTTCACTTCGCGTATATACTGTCATCCATAGGTTTTCAGGGTGTTTGCGCCCGACCCAGTTCAGTTAAATGGAATACAAACAGTTTATCCGAAGCATTTTATTGTAAAGCAATTTATCGTAGAACAAATTGTACTACTCAAGGTGACCCACAGTCAACAAATCTAATCAAATTTAGGCCAAAAGCATAAAAATAAGTTTTTTTTTATTTGATTCACAAATCGTCGGTGAAACCTCAATAAATCCAATATTTTAAAAGTTTCTCATAATAATGTCTAGATTCTAGAAGCTATATTTATCGTTAAGATGTTGAAAGTATCGAGCTGATGGTAGGATGGGTACCGTTCTCCATATCCTCTTGGCAACTTTACAATATTGCCTTATGATAAATGGCCTTACGATAAATGATCATACGAAAAATTGCCTTACGATTAAATAGCTTTGTAATAAAGTGTCTAGGCAAACATTTTTTAATGGAAAATTCGGCCCTGAATATTACACCTAGTAGTGTACAATTTACATTGCATTGCAATACACACACACACACACTATACTTAGCATATAATATGTATGTTTAACTATTCAGAGCAAAAATTTTATGATGCATAGTAATTAAGTAAATTGGAGAGAAGTTATAGAAATAGTGTATATAAGGTAGGTATACATGTACCTACCTACACTTTTTAATACTTTATAATGTGCAAAAAACACTACTTAACTAGGCAAAGGAAGAATATTTTACCTAATTGAAATATTCAATCTAATGCATAATTTATTTTATTATATACAGAAAAATGTTTACTTCTGCTAAGAATTTTCTACATTCTATTAAGAATTTTTCTAACCGTATGATGTTAATCAAAGAGTATTATAACTTTGGTACGGAGTTTGTAACGTAACCTTAATACTCATCGTTGAACATTTTTCTTAACATAATTGTCTTTAAGTCAAAATATGCAAGATTTCATTAATAGAAGAGTTCCACGACCTACTGTTTTGGCGCTGCAATCAATTTTATGTTTTATTCTAGAGTTTTAAATCATTTGTACTCAGTTTACCCAATATATTATATTTTAAAACTTTAAAGACCCTCCCGCCCACAAACAGAGCCGTGCGCCGTAAACTCCCTGAACAAATATTACTCAGGATGATCCTCTCCCCCATCGATCCCTCTCTATTCCCCCTTTAAAATGAGAGAAGTCTGTATAAGGAACTTTTGACACACAAAAAAATTGAAATGTCTAAAAGCTACTTATTTCGATTTTGTTTACCCCAGCAACTTTTTTCTTTCCTTAATAATTTATGTAATATTACGATTCATTTACCGTTAACTAACCATCGTTAATAATTAGTTAGGTAAAAGTTGGTTGTATTTAGGTTAAAAAAACGGTAACATTTCAATGATTCCTGACCTATACCACTGATTATTAAAGTTACATCTTAAATAACTTAGATATTTACTTTTATTATAATTTTTTTATTTTTGGCACTGTTTCTAAATTCAATTATTTGCTTATCCAATTGAAGAAAATAAGTAGGTACTATATATATTGATCATAAAAATTCAAATTCTTGTAAAAATAGGAATGTGTTCCAATTTTTGAATTGACAAATATTGAATGAAGTCATAATATTGGCGGAGTTCCATTTAATCTTTGTACAAATGTTGAACATATCACTATGATAATGTGACATCTTAAACATTTTGAGTTTCAATAAGATTTGTTTGGTTTAACCAATAAATTGTAAAGATTTTCAATATGTATCTACTATTTTAGAAAAAAAAAATGGAATTAGAATTTGAAATTAGGACTACCTACCTCGTGAATTCACTTTAACGAATTCTTTTCTTTTTTTTTTGACGAATTATTTACTTTAAAAAGTTCTACGACCTACCGTTATGGCGCTCCAATCAATTTGATGTAATTTTTAGGGATTTTAATTATTTTCTCGAAAAATATTTGACTTACTGAAAAAATGTATCTGACAAAAATGATAGAGAATAAAATAATGATGATTTCATTGATAGACCAAAAAGTTTCAGGATCTACTGTTATGGCGCTGCAATCAATATTATGTCATTTTTAGGTTTATATCTTTTTTTACGCGACTTTTTCTAAAAATCAGAACCAATCTAAATATATATACGTAATTTGATATTGTGTAAAAAGGGATTAGGTGTACGTACAGAAAAAAATTCAAGAAATATATCGTTGCCTACACCTTGCACACATACCTACATAAATGGATACTAAGAGATTTTTCATTTTCAATATTTATAGAGGTTTTTCTTTATTTCCGGTATTTAAAATCCATAAAGTCTTCTTATTATTATTTAATTTGATTGAAACATATTTCTTGAAAGACCAAAGACCATCCCTTCATCCTTCTCTTTTGTTTGTGTGTTGAAAATGCATTCTGAAATAAATTTAATTCAATACAATAACCACATCCAGGTGGAAGCATCGATATTTCTTATCATGCCAAAATATATTTCTAACGAAACTCCTTTTTATCTCATATTCGAAGATGTGTACCTCAAAATGAGACATGGTATGCTGAAATTTATGAGTTTGTTTTATGCAGGATTTATGCTATGTGTGTATGTCTATGACAAATTGTAGCTTTTTTTTTGCATGTTCCTGAATAAACATACACATCAATGAGGATATTCTTCCTGTATATAAATTTGTTGATACATAAGTAAAATAGTTAAATCTGATCGTGACTAAATTTCAACAATTTTTTGTTTTTTTTTTTTTTTTTTGTCTCAAGAAATTGGTTTTATTCTGTACGAAATTTAAGACAAATATTTAGAAATAGTACAGTCAAAAGAAAATCAGAAATTTAATCAGACATGAATACTGATTATACGTACGTAACATTAACATACATATATATTTATGTATATATAGGCGCTTGTGCTTCTGCTCGTGCTATCCGAAAATTTTGGAACTTTTCCAATAAAAATTAGTAGCAAAATGTTGGATTTTTATGCAAACGATTTGTTCGTGATCACAATATGTCATTACCAAATTGAACTAAAATTTTTGAAAAACATTGTTATTTGGACGTCCATGAAATAGATAGATGCCCTCATATAAATCAACGATATTATAGTTTACTTACATTTATAATATGATTTCTGCTTATATGTAGACAATCTAAGATCTTACATATATAACTAATGTATATACAGTGAAACCAATCTCAGTTGAATTTTCATGCGACCACACCAAGACCATTTTCTATCTTTATTAATATGGATTAGGTTTACCCCAAAAATTACATTTAATTGATAATTAAATTATTGATTTAATTTATGATAAGAAGCAAAACCCGTTACATTGAAATTTATAGTACATTGAGATAGAGAGATTTCGATATAGAGACATTTCACTGTAAAAAAAAAAACAAGATTTTCCTTAATATCTACTTAACAGAAGTTCACTTAATTTCATATAAATTACTATGATAGTCACGTTTCCTAAAATAAGCTTTAATCGGCATTACTGGTTTACACATCTCTCCTACGTTTACAGTGCCAATGGAAATATAAAGTCCTTTGCACGCAAAACGTTTATAAATTGTTTACGCTTTTCGCTCTTTATTTTCTTTATTACTCATCGACATGATTATACACATTTGCTGTTCTCTTCTAATTTTACGATCGTGTTGTGTAAAATTTCTTATTCGCTTTTCTTCCTTTTCTCTTATTTTTTCCAAAAAACAATTTTTTGGTATGTTTAAAATTAAAGATCTGAACGAAAAATAGTATTTAGTATGTAATTGCAAAAGATTTTTTTTTTTTTGCTTTGATTAGATTGTTTCCGGTTTGTTCCAAGACAAATTATTAAAAATTGAGTAAAAGCTTGCAGGTAAAAATTTTAGTTGTAAAATGATTTATACGTGAAATGAACTATAATTTTGTATATTTGCATAAACAACGGAACTTAACTATCACTGAATCAAGAAATTCACTTCGTCTTTGTTCTAGTAAAGAATAGAAGCAAACTTTTTCATTAGATTTTCTGAATAACTCAATTTCATACTAAAAACGTCTTTGTTTGTTTTTTAAGTTGACATAAATATAAATACATAGAAAATAGGCCGCATGTTCTAAGCATTGTTAAATTAAGTCTTTATTGTTTGTAAATTTATTATAACGTAAACATTGATATTGATTTGGCCATGATTCGCTGGAAAAAAAACGAATTTTCCACACCATGTTGTCTGGAATGAAATACATATATTGAAAGCTTTCACAACTTATTTCAACAAGTATATTTACTAAAGCCAACTAACATTTAATTATCGGTAATATAGACTTGATAAATAGTGAATGTACCGTACATACTTCGTTTATCTGAATTCTCAAGTTAAATGGAAGCTTTTTCCAACTTTTCAATTTAAAATTATACAAAAGCTTATTTCAGAATTAAAGCTATTTCTAAAATTGAGCTATTCATATATAGAAAGAAGCTTTAGACACTTGAAAGTTTCCCCAAAAAAGGAAAATCATTGGGAAATCATTTTCATTTTTATAGTTGAAGGAATAAGCTTTTGGATAAGCGTTTTAGAGTTGGACGGAAAATTTAATTTTGAAACGAAATGCAATATACATAAATATACAAATAAACAAAAAAAACTTTTCAATTGATGGAAGCGAAAACGACAAAATTGGTACGCATGCGAACTAAAATGGGTCAAGCAATGCGGGCAAACATTATTCCAATTCGAATTTTTCCATTGAGTAAATTGGAACGAAAAATTCCATTAAAATTGGACAAAATACCAACATGAAAACGAGAAAGAAAAAAGTTGTTGCGATGTTATTAAAGGATGAGAAAAAAAAAATAATAATGGAGAAATATTCCCCTCTGGTATATAGACATATGTATACCTTTTAGGTGTGACAGTTGTCAAGGTCAATCAAGTGTGATAATGATAAAAAATAGATATTTTTATACATACATACATACATATAGAGGTATCGATATTTGATTGTGGCGTATACATATACATATATACAATGAACATATACTTATATGAAAAGAAGGTACTTATAAATCTTGTCTATCGGTTGCGAATATTTTAACATAATTATGAAAAAAAAAATGTATTTGCTCTTCATACGTAGTGGGTAGATAGTTTCAAAGTAAATATTGTGAGTATTTATATATTGACTTTAATTAGAATAATTTCTATTTATAACTTTTCAACCCACATCCACTCGCTCTATCAAGGTGTTGATTATTCTGTATGGTTGTTGTTATATAAACTTTTAACTAGAAATGGTATATCTATTTTGCCTATTTTTAGCTGAGAAATAAATCTTTTTTTAAAAATGGCGCTATAATAATTTTTTAAATTGTGTTTGTGTTAAATTTTGTCTCCAAGTTTCTATTATATATAATAGAGCTTAATTACTTTTATCTATAATAACTTATAATGATTTTCCAGAGCTTTTCTTGTAATTTATTCTTTGTCTATATACGAGTTGGTGTGGTGCTGAGCATGATTTTAAAAATTATTTAAAATATATATTACAGGTAAAACCTTTCATAGCGGACACCTCACCAATGCGGACACCTCTCTATTACGGGCACTTTTTCCCATTTTGGTTGGCTCTAGAACAAAATATCTTTTAAAACCTCTCTATTACGGACACTTATTCCCATTTTGGTTGGCCCTAGAACAAAATATCTTTTAAAACCTCTCTAATACGGATAACCTCTCTAATGCGGACAATGGACACTTTTTATAGAAAATTTGTCTTTCGCTCTTTCCTAACGGACAGTTTCGATTTTTTCTCTATGTTTACACTGGATTTGCTGAGAACAATACAAAGATATAAACAAACAAATCTATAAACAAACTAAAATAAAAAAATTTGTAACATCACTGTCCGCATTAGAGAGGTTCTACTGTATTATGAATTCAATGTGCACAGTAAATTCATAGAAAAAATAAATAAAACTATAAATACAGACAATACTCTAAGTAATTGTCATCATTTATAAGAATTATCTCTTCTGCACACCTATTACGACTTTTTTGTTGATATATCTGTCGACTGTTCTTTCGAAAATAAACTGCAACTTCTTTGTGACAGATAATGTTAGATATCATCATTAACTTCGCACTACTTAACAGATAAAAGCATCTTGATAACAATGAACAATTTGCATTAAATAAATGTTCGGCACTCTTTATATTAATTAACGTTATTCGATTATTTAGTTATAGAAAGGTCATTTTTTAGAACCATATATAAAGGTACTAGTTAGTATCTCGATTAAATTGTGGGGTGGGGGAAAGAGGTTTGTTTATTTGATAATAACAATAAAAAAAAGTTGAAAATAGGAAAAAAAGGGTAAAATGTCCAAAAAAGTCTCAAACAATAAAAAAATAATCAAAAATATCTTTTTTTTGAAAGATTTTGGTTACAAAAATATGTTAAAAATTATTAAGAACAAAATAGGAGAATTGCACTTTTGGTATAGGGAAATATGCGATTCAAGAACATGATAACTCAATAAGGCGTAATTTAAGATATAGTTTGGATTTAATACTAAAAAAACCATCGAAAGTATGATTTTTTTGTTGTAAAGGAACTCTTCAAGGGCTCCATTTCTCAACAGCAGTGATTTTTGAAAAATTACACTCCCCATAATAATAAATCAATCAGTCAATGTGAATCAACCATTGGTGATACGAGTTCTATATACTTTTAGTATTTAGTAGGTGTTGTAGTTATAGAGATTTGGAGTGAAGTAAAGTAAATAGGATTGCATTGAAATATATGCATTACAACATAACCATAACGTATATCTTAGCTTAATCCACACAAAAATATATTTACATCGTAGCAGTGGTGTATTTTATTTAATAAGCACCATTAGATATACAATACATAAAATACATATATAAAAAAAAAACTGATCTTATCATGTCAAAATACACACTATTTCTTCAAGGGCTTGTTGTTGACAGCAAACAAATACCTTGTACTATCTCAACTATCGCATAACAGACTCGGAGCTTATATAATGCCATTAATATATCTTCAAACATCATTAACCATATATGTATTCCATAAATAACTCTGTTCAGCCATAATCACAACTGAAACTTTTCTTTTTTTTCAAATCAAATATAGTCTACCTTATATTGTACCTATTCCATTTATATCCATGTATCTCAAAACATGTACTTTTCTATAGATATGTCATTGAAATAAAAATAAATAAAAAAAAAATTGCTTTGAGTGTAACGCTTCCGACACATTTTATATAAACAAACCCCAATCCAATACACTTCCATACTTAGGTAATGTATACATACTCTACATACATATGTATAATTGTATACCATACATGATGGTTGAGAAAATAAATACACAGCCCTACCCAACATGATTGTTGAAACCATATAAACACAAAAAAAAAAAAAAAAAAAACGGCGGCTCTGGAGAAAATTCTTGTTCACATGAAAAACATTGTCCATGTATAATATTCTCGACTACTGCATTCCATCAAGCAAAATAGTAGTAGACGAGAAGCTTTTCACAAAATTCCATTTACGGGCGCTTAGGCTTGCAACTCTCCCACCCATAATACCAAACTGAAAATGGAAGGATATATAAGTGCGAGAAAACACAAAACAGTCCAGCAGCAAGCTCAAACGACACTGTATGGTGGTTGTATATATGTATGTATGGATGTAGAACAAGGAGATCTATACATAGAGAAGGAACCTACACTAGAAAACGGCTAACTGCTTGAACCAAGCTGAACTTATCTATGTGTATGGAGTATTAAGAAATTTATATAAGATAATATACATAAGCTTATGTACATAAGCTTGTATAATGTATATAAGAAAATTATGTAGTATATAATATGTAACCATAGAGTAAATACATACATAGATAAATCAGAAAACCCTGTATAGTCGTACAAATACAATTTATTGCAAACAAACACATTCAAGGGAAATTTTCATCAGATACACTTCACGTGGCGAAGAAAAGAACGGAAATAACAAATATCGATCCAGCAAAATATGGGAAAATGAAAATTCGGTTAAAAAGAATACGAACTTGGCAGCGCTATTAATATCAATCATTGGAGAAAGTTGTATGGTTATGGATGTTTTATTGCATCGTTTTTCCTTACAAGAAAAAAAAAACAGAAACAACAAAAAAAAAAAACAAAATACAGAAAACAGATACTTACCAATGTTTTATGCCGCGCAGTCTTGTAACTTATTTATCCACAAACATTTCAGCTTCCATATTGAAATTATATACGCCTTTCATGGGGGGAGGGCGGAGGGGCCAACGAAAATATTCAAAATTTAATTAAGAAAATATAATAATTTTGTAATATTAACAATATTTTTTTTTCTTTTGTTTCAGGTAAGTGATCGACAATTTTGTTTCTACTTCCTTGGAATTGTAAGGTTTGGCCAAATTGACTTAGTGCGTATAAAAATGTGAATTTATGTTCAATTTAACTCCATAAAAATTTATTCATTTTAAAACATTTTCTTGTTGTAACCATAACCAAGGGATAATATTGATTCCACAATCTCCCCTATAGCAGTGACACGGCGGCGCTAGTTGGTATATTTCGCGAACTACTATTTTACTATCAATTTAATGTTCTATTGGTAGCCAAGGGGATAAATTTTTTTTTTGTGGGAATGATTCATTACATTAAATTTTGAAAAAATTTTCATTTTATTTTATTGATTTTTTTTTTGAAAAAACTTGTTTGCCGAGATTTTATCTAGGATTCTAGGACCTACTAAGTTTAGGTATACAGTAGAATCGCAAAAACCTGAACGCTTGAAAACTCAATAACCTCGAAAAGTCGAACACAATTTTACTTATATTTATTTATTATTTTATCTTAGAATTTTGGATTTTTAATCATAATTTTTGTATTTTAATTTTAAAACTTGTCTTTTTACTTACTGTTGCGTATGTGGAATATAATGTGGAAGTATTAATTATCGAACTATCACTAACTACTAAACTAACTAAAATGAAGAAGAAATGATTTTTGCTCGCTCGCAAAACACGATAACTTAAGAACACCAGAAGAAAAACAAAACGAAATTTTGGATTTAACTGTTTTAGAGTCGGGAGAACTGTGTAAATAAAAATGGGCAAAAATCCTCTATCACCCCTTTGACCTTCTCCCATACAATTATTTACAAAAACTTTGTATGTTCGTATTTTCTGTCACTAAATAACAAAATTTCGAAATAATTATTGATACAAAAAATGTTTAATCTTATATTTATGAGTTACCCTTATGGGACTCCTTTAGGATAAAGTACGCCTGTATGGATAAATTTCAAAATTCCATTTTTAAAACAACCAATTCCGAAATCTTTTAAAGACACTACTTAAGACAAAATCTAACTTAGTATTGCGGTAGTACTGGGTAGGGTAAAGGAAAGTATAGTTGACACCCTCCAGTAGTTGGTAATTTTTGCAGTAATTTTTTCTCGTAAAAATTTCAAAATTTCGATTCTCAAATATATTTTACATAAGAAAAGAAATCCATTTTTTCAGTTTCTTGAGAAATATTGAATATCGGACAATATTAAGACAAATAAATTTCTTAAGGTTGCAACTATTAGTACTTTTACTCTAGTTCTTTTTAATCATTTCAAACAATCTTAACCGTTTCACTGATAGGTACAGTAATTGTACATACATAAGTGCACAATTTTTTAAATGCATTTCTTATGCAAATGATGAGGTGACAGTTCTGTATTTATCTGTCCTCGAACGTCATATGTCATATCACATATGGATTAATATTTATTTATAATTATATGCAGTGCATTGCATATGTATTTAGATTCTTTCTTTTACTATTAATTGTATAACATAATGTACTTTACTTACATAAGAATATTGTATGTCTGTGTGTGTGTGTGTTAATAATTGCGCAAAGTATCGATCTTCATTGAGAGATGCAAATAGGTATTAATAAAAACACCAAATAACCCCAATATTTGTGTAAATCTTTGAAAAGCTTATTGAGTTAATTACACATCGCTAGAGTAAATATTTAAGTTTAGTTAATATATTGCAGTCAAGTGCGATTAATTAAAATAAACAAAACGAGTGCCTACGTAGTGTTTATTTAAAATACGTAATAGAATATCGAAAAAATGTGAATTTAATCTATGAAGAGAGAAATTTGCTGATTTTAGTTACATTTTTTTTTTTTTAATAAATCCTCAGCTTTAAAAATTATTTACTTGGTAAAAATGTCTTCTATGTTTAATGTGTAAGCTATGAAAAGAATGGCAAGAATCGTATAATACCAATACACACCAATATGGTGTCACCAGCAAGAAAGTCCACAATTACAATCGGTTTAAATAGAATAAACAAAAATTTTAGATTTTTCATTTTTTTTGTCTAAGATAGATCTAGCATCTTTATATCGTTAGATTCGTAAAAGCCTTCTTAGCTTTAATTTACAAGTAGTTTTCAGGCTAAACTCGACTCCCCCGATTTAAAAAAAAATCTTTTATTGATATCGTGTTTTTGGAATTAGTTTTCTATGGAAATTTCTCACCATATTGATATGGTGGGTTAAATATTTTTTTTCTGATAGATATTCGAAGCAGCTAAGTGGGAAGAAAAAGTTCTCCAAACAATAATCCAATAGTTCAGGTGATATGAATTAGTTTAAGGAACTTTCATCGAAAATTTAAGGGGTATCTAAAAAAATTGGGAAAATCTGAACATTTTTTTTCCTAAATTCCATATATTTGATCTTGAAATTAATAATTTTAACGTTTTCAATTTGTATAGAATTTCCAATGATTTCCCAAACATTTACTACAGAACGGCTGGAAACGGCTTGAATTCCGATAAAAAAATTCAATTTCAAGTTTTAAAAATTTAAAATAAATACAAAAGACGTAGAAAACCCAAATATATATAATATCATTGGATTCGTACAAGACTCAATTTTAAGTTAGGGGTAGTCTCAAGGCTAAACTCTAATCTCCCGATTTTTAAAAAAAACTTTTACTCATATGATGTTCTTCAATCTATTTTTCTGTCGAAATGTCACACCAAATGGCCAAATATTTTTTTTCTGTTCAATGAATGGTCCTATAGTTTTTGGCGATATGATTTTTTTTTAAGGAACTTTCATCGAAAATCTAAGGGATATATAAAGAAAAATTGGAAAAATTTGAGCATCTATACATGTATGTCGACAAAGTTATTCGAATAACATGTGAATGTAGTAAATTTTTTTGATTGTATTATTTTACGTCAAAACTGCGGATAGTATCCAATCTCTGCGGTATCATTTAAGAATTTAAGAATAAAAAAAAATTATTTTCTCAATTTTGTACCTTAAGTAATTATTTCAATGCGGATACTGTGGTGTTGATATTCTAATAATAAAATGCCGACAAAAAATGTAAAATTGTCACATGAATCATTGAACTAGACGCCGTTTAATGTAGGATGTAGGTGCTGCAATAAATTTACGAACGTATGTACATATATTATCTATATATACATATACATACATATACATATAATATATAGGTATTTAATTGTATTTTGCACATAGTCAGCTATACATTAAGCAACTTTTTAAAACTTCATAGATCATATTGCTTGTGATTTAAATGTTCTCACCGTACATTTCAAACCACTTCAATTATTTTGATAAAATTTCGTATTGGTATACGCGCTTGGTATGCCATAATTACAAACTGATTAGATTTTCAGTTATATA